>JAODAL010042091.1:0-35207 GCA_025379985.1 Phyllomedusa bahiana | reverse complement strand
CTTTTTTTTTCAGAGGTCCGAATTAACAGCTGCCCTTTTTTTTTTTCCTCCTCCCAACTTTTTTTATAACAGCCAAATTCCTTTTTCCTCAAAAGGCATCCGCACTGCTTGTGTCTGCGCCCTTCGCATTCGTGTCTCTTCTCTCAGAGCGCTCCGCACACTATATCACAGCCTAAGCACTCTTTTCTCAGAGCGCTCCGCACACTATATCACAGCCTAAGCACTCTTTTCTCAGAGCGCTCCGCACACTATATCACAGCCTAAGCACTCTTTTCTCAGAGCGCTCCGCACACTATATCACAGCCCAAGCACTCTTTATTCTACATCTTAACACATCTAGAGAGTCTTACCATTGGCTAATTCAAATTTTCCCTCCGTTGGACTAACCTATTAGAGCAGTAGTTTGTACACCCCCTGTGATTGGTCATTTCTTACCCACAGGATAACATGGGATAGAGTGTCTCATCCCTCTATTGGTTGATTTAAATCTCCCGCCTTTGCTTCTACCAATGAGATCTTCTTTTAGCTTTATACCACAATTTTAAAATTTTCTATTGGTCTTTTGATTGTTTTATTATAAGAATGGTGATAGGTTTATTCCTTCCACCTACCACAGGTTTGGTTACTCAATATATAAACCTTTTGTCCACTTGCTCATACTTTGTAACACTTTTTTCATCTGTGGAAGTGCCGTGGGCACGAAACGCGTTCTGCACAGTTACTTAAAGCATTAAGGCCGCCTTCTTATTGTTTTATTTGAATAATTTTATTTCATCCCATGTTTATCCACGGAACTTTCTCCAAAGTGACGAGCGCCCGGTCCCCTTTTTTTATCCGTTTTAGTACATTCGAGGTGGTTACATAAAGAACATTGGTCAAACAAGTACAAAGGTGACAAACTAATAACTAACAACTGATACAGAGGGAGAGAGGGCCCTGCCCGGGAGGTCTTACAGTCTACAAGGGAGGTGGGAAGAGACAGAAGGTGAGGGGCAGACATGTTTGTGAGGTGGAGAAGGTGCAGCAAGGTTACTGTAGGTTATAGGCTCCTGAAGAGATGGGTTTTCAACTTGATTTTGAGGCTAGTGAGAGAGGGGGAGAGTCTGAGGTGTTTGGGGCAGGAGTTCCAGAGTGTGGGGGAAGCACGGGAGAAGTCTTGGAGACGGTTGTGTGAGGAGCGGACTTTTGATCACCTTTTAATTTGTTTTATTGTGAGTCAGGATGAAGAAAATATTGCAGTTCTGCTAGTGGTTTTTTTTATTTTTTGCAGTGCTCACTGCGCAGTATTTATGACTTGTTATTTTTACTCTGGGGGTCAATACGATGATGGAGATAACCATTTTTTTTTTTTATGTTGCAGCACTGAAAAAAAAAATTAATTTTTTTTGTCTTGTAAATCAATATTTATGCATCACTATCAACTGATAGTCATAACTTCTTTATTTTTCCATAAACAGAGCGGTAATGATTTGCCCTTTTGGGGGAAATGAACTGACGATTCTCTGGTAACATTTAAGGGTTCATTTGTTTTTTTTATTCTTTTTTCCTTTTTATATGCAGCAGGATGAACAAAAATCGCAATTCTGCCATTGTATTTTTTTTCTTTTTACACTATAAATTTGGCGGGTTAAATAGCGCCCCGGTTTTAAAGGGCTAGTCGTTACGCACTGGGCAACCAAATATAAAATTTTTTTGGGGGGGGGGGGACGAGTGGCTTCTGTAATGGGGAGAGGACATTATGAACATTTATCCCCATTGGGGACTTGACTTCAGTGTCCTGTAGATCACTGCAACAATACATAACAGTGTATGTCAGTATTGGGGACGTCACAGACACAGCCCGGAAGCCTTTGTTAGATTGGTTGTCATCTGGAATCTCAACTCTCCGAGGCAGATACAAGGAGCCCCTTCCCTCTGCTTCTTCTTTAAAGGGGTCGTCTCATTACAGGGATCGCTGCTTTTTATGTTAAAGGGAATCTGTCGCCAATTCTTTTTTTTACTTATTAAATCAAGCCCCTGATTCAATTCTTTTCTTCCGCCTTTTTTTTTTCCTGCATAATTTCCATTGGCCGTCTATATAGATTTTGGGGAAGACATTCTTCTTTTCACTGCTTTAAAAACATCAAGGGGATGCTTTCAGCAGCTTCATGCACTAGGATTCTTACCTTCCCCTATGTTAGCTTTTTGTTTCTCTTTTCTTATGTTAAGGTTTTGACCATGTCTTAAATACCCCCCGATACCCTAAAAATTTTTAGATCCCAATTTTTTCTTACCCCTTGTTACCCTTTTTAGGGGTTTTTCCCTCCATGGAAGATTTATTTTAATATTTTTTTTGGGGGCCCCCTGGGCCTTTTAGAGCGAAACCCCTTTATTTTCAATATAAAAATATTGTCAAATAACCCAAGGGGAATAATATAAACTTAAAAAAGTTTGTTTTATTACCTGACTATTACGAAGTGTTTTAGAACACATTTCTTAAAGTAAAAAAAAATATACATATAATAATTTTAAATTAATATATATATATATTATAAATATATATAATATAATATATAAAATTTTAATATAAAATAAAATATAATAATATTATTTTTATTATCTCTGGAACATCTATGGTGTTTACGGGGCAATTTTGACCATATCAACTACTTTTTGAATAAGGGAAAAAAAATGATTTTTTTTTTTTTTAACTTTTAATACAAATAAAATAGAAAATATATTAACATAATAGCAATAAGAATACGAAGTAGCTTTCAGGCAAACAAAAAAACAAAAATCAAAAAAGCAAAACAAATCAACAGAAAACAAGTACTATTTTAGATACATTTTAAATTTTAAGCATGTGTGGCAAAAAGGGGACACTTTTTTTTTGTTTTCTTTGCAGAGGTATTTTTTGCAGGCCAAGCACGATGTGTTTTTTTCTTTTGCCTTATTGCTAGGGGAGACCTGACCCTCTTTCTTTTAGAATCAGGTGTCTCACTGGGTTGTGGCTGTTGGGTTGAGTTGAGGCAGGGCTGGTTTAGAAGGATGCTGTGAGATGCCTTTGTTGCTTTGGGGGTGTGGCAAGCACTTTTTTGACTCTGGTTGGGGGCCCAAAGGGCTGCAGCAGCTGAGTCTCGGGGCACCCATTCCCTTTGGTCAATGTCGTTTGAAAAGGGGATTTTCCCAAATTTCCTCAAGAAACATCGTCCCTTTTTTTTTTTTCTTTGAATTCCACCCTTTGGGTAATGTGGGCCACAACACAAAGCTTTGATGCTACACATCAAGGTGTTTGGAAAATACAACCATTTGGGCCCTCTCCCAGTCATTCGCTGGCAATGTAGGTCAGTCAGCCTGTCCAGGTTTCGACTAGTGTTTAGCGATTACGTTGGCTATCGAGACTGGGGATAGCGATAGTCGGCCCCCATCGATAAGGTTTTTTGAATGAGCTCGATTATACGATTTCCATTTTAAATTTTGGAGAGCAACAACACCTTCATTATTACACCCAAACAAGGGTAGAAGCTGAAATTAACCCACAACAGTCAAAGGGTACGGCTACATCTTTGACAACACACTTAGGGTTTTAAAATCACAGAAAAAACTCACAGACCATTCACACCCTGTCTTTACCAAGCCTGACCCTTAAACCGCATCACCCACAAAATTAAAAAGTGCCCGAAGGCATAATTTGAACCATCAGTTACTTGAACTGGGCATTTAATACCCGGGCCTGGGAACGAGCATGAGCCCCAAACCTCAGACCCCCACATTTTAAAAAAGGGCCCCAAAAAAAAAAGGAGTCTTTCAACCACCATTTTAGTTTCACTGGACATTGAAATACCTGTCCTGACCGCAGTATGACACATTAAACCTGTCTGACCCCAGATTAAAAAGGCCGGGAAAAGGAGTCTGTATCTGTTATGTTTTTCCCATATAATACACGGTTTTTTTTGCACCTTTCAATTCACCTGTGGTGAATATAGAATTGCTGTTTTTTAGATTTACGTAGATGCTGCGTCAATGAACAGTGCTGGGTGCGCAAAAGTCAAAAAACACTGAACTTTTCTGATTTAATATAATAAACGGTATTTTTGCACCTTCATTCACCTGTGGTTAATATAGAATTGCTGTTTTAAGATTTAATAAAATGCTGCGTCAATGAACAATGCTGGGTGCGCAAAAGTCAAAAAACACGTAACTGTGATGTTTTCGTACGATACACGGTATTTTGGCAACAAACAACCTGTGCTGACTACAAGATTGCTGTATGGTAATTTAACTGCAAGGTGGATATATCAACAGTCACAGGTGTAATGAGTAAAATTGAACACCTATCTGAAATGTATACTGATAATAAAAGTGGAGTTTTGCAGCTAACAAAGAGACCTGCAGTTACTAGAAATGATGTTTATCCAATATAAGTTCAGGCTGCCCAATATCCAGGAAATATGTCAATAGCAAACTCTTAATAATAAAGATATTCCACTACCATGTCTACACTAAGTCTTGGTGAACTTTATCCCTTTATCCAGTGTTTCTTTATAAATAGAGCTTGTCTGTGTTCGCGCCCGGGCCCCCCCCCCCCCCCGCTCCCACAGCCGTGAATTTACAGTGGTAGATTCTGCTTTAAAATTCTCTAGCTAACTACATAAATTCTTCAAATCTCTAACCTAACTAAGTTGTAAGGATCACAGCTAAAAGTAGAGGTTTCTCTTTGCAGAAATAGACTAATTTCGCTGAGCTGTTGGCCACAGGCAGAGCGCAGGTCCTATCCTATGAGACACTGAGAGACACTGAGGCTGAACAGGAAACGCTGTTCTATGTAAAACGAGGTCATGTGATTTTTCCAGCCAATCGCAACCATACACATCCCAGTCATGACGTCGCACACACATCTCACCCTGCTCTATTCTGTAATCTCATTTGCTGGCCGCCAAAATTACAGGAAGCGCCGAAAAAGGCGCGATCTTAATAGATGATGCACAGATTTTAACCTTAATTATCGCATGAGCTGGAAATTTCGATCACCATAAAAACCTTGCCGATTTCAACTTGGTCGATAAAAATCGCTCAACACTATTGTCGACTCCTCCTTTGTTTTTGTTATAGTTCAGGATGATTCTGGGCTTTTTGTCACTTCCTGATGACACAGCTGAATCTTTGTGAAGTGTGGACATCAGTACCACATTACGTCGTTTTTTGGGGCAGTATGAAACAGCAGTGGTGGTGTCTGTAAAAACAAACTTTGAGGAAAGTGGAGCCCTGTTCTTCATCTGCAACAATACAGCGGCAGCTCAGTTTGTTTTTTTTTACTGTGCCCACCATGGTGAATTTTCCTCCTGAGAAGTTCATGTCCAAGGTCATAGCTGGTAAAAAAATTGTCACAAGTAATGTTGTGACCCTGCAGTCCAGTAGTC
This sequence comes from Phyllomedusa bahiana, assembly GCA_025379985.1. NCBI lineage: Eukaryota > Metazoa > Chordata > Amphibia > Anura > Hylidae > Phyllomedusa > Phyllomedusa bahiana. Next base: position 29,808 of record JAODAL010042091.1, on the reverse strand, counting down.
ATATTGAGGACTACACGTTTTCCTTGTTTTTTTTGGGGATGCCGCTTGCAGACTTGCCTGTGTAAATCTGTAGATTTCCTGCATAGCTAGTTTTTGCATCACAGGCTGCCCAGATTTTTATGCTGTATTTGCCTGGCTTACTTGGCATGTATTGCCGGAAGGGGCATTTTCCGCGGAAAGGGAGAAACCGTTCGTCTACTGTCACCTCTGGCCCTGGGTTGAACATCAGTGGAAGGAGCTGCACCCATTTCTCCCAAACATCCCTGATGGGAGCAAGTTTGTCAGATTTTGTTCTGGTGTCTCTATTGTCAAATCTGAGGACTCTTGATATCATTTGAAACTTTTGAAGTGACATTGTTGCACGCAAAATATTCCTGCCTGTCGATCAGTGGCCTCATTGCAGGATTTGTACACTCCAGCAAGGAGAAAAACACCAATGTAGGCATCCAGGTCATCATCATGAAGGTCATTCCACATGTTGCCATGGACTTTTTTATTTTCAAGGTTTGTCATAACAATAATGACTTTTTTTTATTGACAATGGCATAAACAGATCAAAACATGTCTTGATGTCACTTACTCTTGTCACAGCAAACCTTGTGATCCCAGGGGTCATTTTTATGACATTTGCAGCATCTGCCCTGCCATGTACATCTGGAGGTACTGTGCTCCAAATGATCTTGCCACTTTTGGATTTGAATCTTTCAGCGGGAGCAGCTTCACACCGGTGACCCTCCTCATCAGACTGATCAGAACTGTCTGTGTCTTCCGGTTGATACTCCACATCATCTTCCTCCTCAGAAACCTGTTCATCTGTATCAGTTTGCTGCTGTGTGTCCTCTGATTCATTATCATCCAAGATATAATCCAGAATTTGGCTTGCATCTAATCTTCTCCTCATTGTTGCTTAATCGTCTGCAAGCGGAGAATATTCCACTCATAGCCGACAGTGCAAGGACTCGGCTGTAATATTCAGCTGACTGCGTGCATTGATTTTCGGGCTCTGCTCGTGAGCCCGCAGAATGTCCTGGATGTTCCTGAACGTCCAAATGCGTTAAGGCTCCTGTGGTTTGGATGTTCGGGAACATGCGGGAAGGGGGTTTATGGCATTTTCAGTGCTTGCAAATGTGTGGAAATAGCTGCAGCGGCTTCTCTAGCATTATTAGAATTAACCTTTGACCTGTGATCACACAGATATACAGCTGTAGAGCAAATGTTGTATGAACGCTGCGATTAAGGTTGGGCACCCAAATGCGTCAGTGTGAAGAGGCCCAGTGTTGCTGGAGAGCATACCTGTATTTGTTAAATATGGATTAATAAATTACAAGATTCTTGTGACCCACCAGTGGAGATAATTCTTGGGGCCACCAGTGGAGTTGATTCTTGGGGCCCACTAGTGGAGTTGATACAGGGGTCCACACGTGGAGATGATTCTTGTGGCCCACCAATGGATATGATTCTTGGGGCCCACCAGTGGAGATGATTCTTGGGGCCACCAGTGGAGTTGTTTCTTGGGGCCCACTAGTGGAGTTGATTATGGGTTCCACAAGTGGTATTGATTCTTGTGGCTCTCCTATGGTTATGATTCTTGGGGCCCACCAGTGGAGATGATTCTTGGGGTCCACCAGTGGAGATAATTCTTGGGGCCACCAGTGGAGTTGATTCTTGGGCCCACCAGTGGAAATAATTCTTGGGGCCACCAGTGGAGTTGAGTCTTGGATCCACCAGTGGAGTTGATTCTTGGGGCCACCAGTGGAGTTGATACATGGGTCCACCAGTGGAGATAATTCTTGGGGCCACCAGTGGAGTTGATTCTTGGGCCCACCAGTGGAAATAATTATTGGGGCCACCAGTGGAGTTGATTCTTGGGCCTACCAGTGGAGTAGATACTTGGGGCACACCAGTGGAGATGATTCTTGGGCCCACCAATGGAGTTGATTATTGGGGCCCACCAGTGGAGATGATACTTGTGGCCACCAGTGGAGATGATTCTTGGGGCCAGCAGTGGAGTTGATTCTTGGGGCCCACCAGTGGAGTTGGTTCTTGGTGCCCACCAGTGGAGATGATTCCTGGAGCCCACCAGTGGAGATGATTCTTGGGGCCACCAGTGGAGTTGATACCTGGAGCCCACCAGTGGAGATGATTCTTGGGGCCCACCAATGGACATGATTCTTGGATCCACCAGTGGAGATGATTCTTGGGTCCACCAATGGAGCTGATTCATGGGTCCACCAGTGGAGTTGATTCTTGGGGCCACCAGTGGAGATGATTCTTGGGACCCAGCAATGTAATTGATTCTTGGGGCCCCCCAGTGGAGTTGATTCTTGGGGCCATTAGTGGAGTTGATTCTTGGGGCCCACCAGTGGAGTTGATTTTTAGGACCCCCAGTAGAGTTGATTATTCGGGCCCCCCAGTGGAGTTGATTCATGGGGCCCACTAGTAGAATTACATTTTTTGTCCGCCAGTGGAGTTGATTCTTGGGGCCACCAGTGGAGATGATTCCTGGGGGCTCACTAGTGGAATTGATTATTGGGGCCACCAGTAGAGTTGATTCTTGGGGCCCACTAGTGGAGTTGATTCTTGGGGCCCACTAGTGGAGTTGATTCTTGGGGCCACCAGTGGAGTTGATTCTGGGCACCCACCTGTGGAGTTAGTCCTTGGGACCCCCCAGTTGAGTTGATTCTTGGGGCCCCCCAGTGGAGTTGATTCTTGAGACCCCAAAGTAGAGTTTATTCTTAGGGCCCCCCAGTGGAGTTGATTCTTGGGGCCCACCAGTAGAGATGATTATAGGGCCCACCAGTGGAGTTGATTCCTGGGGCCCACCAGTGGAGATATTCTTGGGGCCACCATGAGATATTCTTGGGGCCACCAGTGGATTTGATTCTTGGGGCCCACCAGTGGAGTTGGTTCTTGGTGCCCACCAGTGGAGATGATTCCTGGAGCCCACCAATGGAGATGATTCTTGGGGCCACCAGTGGAGTTGATACCTGGAGCCCACCAGTGGAGATGTTTCTTGGGGCCCACCAGTGGACATGATTCTTGGATCCACCAGTGGAGATGTTTCTTGGGGGCCACCAGTGGAGATGATTCTCGGGGACCATCAGTGGAGATGATAATTGGAGCTCACCAGTGGAGTTGATTCTTGGGCCCACCAGTGGAGTAGATACTTGGGGCCCACCAGTGGAGATGATTCTTGGGCCCACCAGTGGAGTTGATTCTTGGGGTCACCAGTGGAGATTATTCTTGGGGCCACCAGTGGAGTTGATTCTTCGGCCCACCAGTGGAGATGATTCTTGGGGCCACCAGTGGAGATGATTATTGGGCCCACCAGTGGAGATGATTCTTGGGGCCACCAGTGGAGATGATTCTCGGGGACCATCAGTGGAGATGATTATTGGAGCTCACCAGTGGAGTTGATTCTTGGGCCCACCAGTGGAGTAGATACTTGGGGCCCACCAGTGGAGATGATTCTTGGGCCCACCAGTGGTGTTGATACCTGGAGCCCACCAGTGGAGATGATTCTTGGGGCCCACCAGTGGACATGATTCTTGGATCCACCAGTGGAGATGATTCTTGGGTCCACCAATGGAGCTGATTCATGGGTCCACCAGTGGAGTTGATTCTTGGACCCAACAGTGGAGTTGTTTTTTGGGACCCCCCAGTAGAGTTTATTATTGCCCCCACCCCAGTGGAGTTTATTCTTGGGCCCACCAGTGGAGATGATTCTTGGGGCCCACCAGTGGAGTTGATTCTGGGCACCCACCAGTGGAGTTGGTCCTTGGGACCCCCCAGTGGAGTTGATTCTTGGGGCCACCAGTGGAGATGATTCTTGGGACCCAGCAATGTAATTGATTCTTGGGGCCCCCAGTGGAGTTGATTCTTGGGGCCAAGAGTGGAGTTGATTCTTAGGGCCACTAGTGGAGTTGATTCTTGGGGCCACCAGTGGAGTTGATTCTGGGCACCCACCAGTGGAGTTAGTCTTTGGGACCCCCCAGGAGAGTTGAATCTTGGGGCACCCCAGTGGAGTTGATTCTTGAGACCCCAAAGTAGAGTTTATTCTAAGGGCCCCCCAATGGAGTTGATTCTTGGGGCCACCAGTGGAGTTGATTCTTGGGGCCACAGTGGAGTTGATTCTTGGGGCCCACCAGGGAGTTTGATTTTTGGGGGCCACCAGTGGAGGTGATTCTTGGGGCCACCAGTGGAGTTGATTCTTGGGGCCACCAGTGGAGTTGGATCTTAGGGCCACCAGTGGAGTTGATTCTTGCGGCCACCAGTGGAGATGATTCTTGAGCCACCAGTGGAATTGATACGGGGCACCCACCAGTGGAGTTGGTTCTTCGGGCCACCAGTGAAGCTGATTATTGAGGCCACCAGTGGAGATGATTCTTGGAGCCACCAGTGGAATTGATACTGGGCACCCACCAGTGGAGTTGATTCTTGGTGCCCACCAGTGGAGTTGATTCTTGGGGCCCACCCTACAGTTTCTCTAGCTGCCTCTTATACTTTATTTCTTGCTTTTTAACTTTCTTTTTTTGCCTCTCCCAAGGATGCTAATGTATTTGAAAAGTAACTCCAGTCTCGCCCTGTTCCAGGGCCCACGAGAGGTTTCTCCTGATTCCCTGTGGACCAGTTTGAGCCTGGTGGTGGTTGCTGCTCCAGGACTACTTGATGAACGCCCTCTTGGTGGACCTGGTATTGGCTATAAGCAATATGAGGACCTGGTGCGGTTTTTGTTGTTCTGTGTAGGGAAGTTGTGTTGGATACATTGTTCTCAGTGTTGATTCTGGAGATGCAAAAAGCGGCTTCATCAATGAAAGCTTTGGCCCAAATGTATTTTTCATCCAAAACTGCGTGAAAAATACTCTGATAAATCATGCATTATCTTTCTTGTCATCATCTTCATTATGTAAATGGGTCACAGGCAGGAGGTCAGGACAGGCATCATATTATTAGAAATGGGTCACAGGTAGGAGTTCAGGACAGGCATTGTATAGTCGTGAATGGATCACAGGCAGGAGGTTAGGACAGGTATCCTATAGTCGTAAATGGATCACAGGCAGGAGGTCAGGACAGGCATTGTATATTCTTAATTGGATCACAGGATGGAGGTCAGGACAGGCATTGTATAATAGTAAATGGATCACAGGCAGGAGGTCAGGACAGGCATTGTATAATCATAAATGGATCACAGGCAGGAGGTCAGGACAGGCATCCTATAGTCGTAAATGGATCACAGGCAGAAGATCAGGACAGGCATCCTATAGTCGTAAATGGATCACAGGCAGAAGATCAGGACAGGCATCGTATAATCGTAAATGGATCACAGGCCAGAAGTCAGGACAGGCATTGTATAATCATAAATGGATCACAGGCAGGAGGTCAGGACAGGCATCTTATAGTCGTGAATGGATCACAGGCAGGAGGTCAGGACATCCAAAAGGTGTGAAGATTTTCTCCGGTTTGCCCAGGAAAAAACTCCTTTAAATGGACTGTAATGACAGCGGTGAACGTCTTTTTAGTTCAAGATTTATTACAAATAGCAATTGGAATATGCGTTTCGTATGAAACTGAGGAAGTGGAACTGAGGAAGTGTGGTCTACACACGAAACGCGTATTCCAATTGCTATTTGTAATAAATTTTCAACTAAAAAGACGTTCAGCGCTGTCATTACAGTCCATTTAAAGGAGTTTTTTCCTGGGCAAACCGGAGAAAATCTTCACACCTTTTGGATCGCTACTACCCTGACCCCGTGCATCGGGCGTGCGGAGCAAAACGAACAGACGGCTGCGGACGACTGTGATTCTTCGGTTCCAAATATTTGGATGCTTAAAAAAAGTGTTGTGCCTTCCTTTGCACAACATTAGAAGGTTAGTGCTTAAAATAAGTGCTAGTGTTTCTTATTCAAAAGTCGCAATATTGCGCTAGGGAGCGCCGTCTCGTTTTTGTTTTTTCTCTTGCAGAAGATCAGGACAGGCATCCTATAGTCGTGAATGGATCACAGGCAGAAGATAATGACAGGCATCGTATAGTTGTGAATGGACCACAGGCAGGAGGTCAGGACAGGCATTTTATAGTCGTGAATGGGTCACAGGCCAGAGGTCAGGACAGGCAGAGTTTAACCACAAAAGGGTCAGGGATAGTCAAAGATCGATACCGGGAAACATATTCACTAAGAGCACTTAAATGCACCAACAAACTGGCAGCTGAGGAATGGGGTAGGAGCAATTATATAGCCAAACATCCCAGAGCATTGGTTCTGGGCAAACTGGGTGGCGTGAGTCGGCCTATACCTTGGTGTGGGTGCGGACACATGGGTCCTAAGGAAGACACTGCCCCTGGGAGCCGTCAGTCGTTAAGAGCAGGACGTCCAGAGTAGCAGAGCCCATGACAAACAATAGGTGATATTAACCAATATTAACCACGGGCCCCTTGTTTCATCCTGCAGAAGCATTCTCTTCTGGGTTGACATTATCACTCTGTCACTCGCCGCTCATGGTCTCGGGCAACAATCAGACAATCGATATTTCCTTAAAAATAAATTAAGCCCAAAAGCGACAGCCGAGCGCGTTTGCCCGCACGCCGGGTCCTAGCAATACTTAGGCATAAAGTGTGTAATTTCCTCTAATTCCTGGGAAGCGCCTCTCACTGCGCTCAGGTTATGGGCAGGTAGCTTGTTTCATTAAACCGTTGACATTTTTCATGCCAGGGAAGCGTCTATCTGTCTTCTTTCTGGCAGAGCCGCTGCCATTGAGTCAGCATCTGAGCAAAGATCAATGAGAGATCGCGTTTTGAAGGTGCTTTCAGGACCTGCAGCGAGAGAGATGATCAGGATAGCTGCCACCAGCTCCAGGCCTGGTTGATAAATGAGAAAATATGTTGGTCTTCTGTAAACTGCTGCCACATCACTTACAAATACTAATTACAACCACTTTCCCATTCAAAGTGTCCAACGCATTAAACACCACTCCCGGTTACTGCAATTAGCCGGCCCATGGGCTCACCGCAGGGAGAGAGGAATATGGCAGCTCCTAAATAATGCAGCACATCACATTTGGATCTGATTGCACTTAGGTTTCAAGATATGAGAACAACATCCCATATGGATTTTTGTTGAGATTTATCCAAGAAACTGAAAAAAAAAAGTTTGCTTTGTGTTGTTTTGCAAGATCTGAAACATCTTCAAAATAAGATTCATGTTTCATAGAGATAAAAGTTATTGCCTTACATTATTACACAGGATGATATTACTGCTACACTACATACTATATAGAACACATAATTATATACCGTATTTTTCGGACTATAAGACACTTTTTTTCCTCAAAATTTGGGAGGAAAATGGTGGTACGTCTTAAAGTCCGAAAAATACGGCAGGTGTGTCTTATGGTCCGGAGCATCTTAAAGTCCGAAAAATACTGTACTTGAACAACCTTCTGTACCCCTGTCAAAAATACCCAAGTGGCCTCAAACCCCTCTGAAATGCACACAGGCGGAGGCCTGCAGCATGATATGAGCACCCTTCAGGGGGCTTCCAACCCTCCCCAAGCGCCCAGAGAGCCCCTGCCTTCAAGCAGACTAAGTGGTGTGTGGTAGAATACCTGCTCGACCTCCTGTACCCCTGTCAAAGCTATCCAAGTGCCCTCAATACCCTCTGAAGAGCACGCAGGCTGAGGCCTGCAGCATGAAATGAGCACCCTCCTGGGGCCCTTCCAACCCTCCTCAAGCACCCATAAGGCCCCTGCCTTCAAGCAGACTAAGTGGTGTGTGCTAGAGTATGGTAGGTGCGTCTTATGGTCCGGTGCGTCTTAAAGTCTGAAAAACATGGTATATAATAAGCCATAACAAAATATATAAAGTTATATAGTAAGTACATATATATAATACCATGAAATACTTACTATATATCTCTGCAATCATCCCTCAAAGGGTTAAACATATATTGATTTCTTAGGAGACCCATCAAAATACGAATTCATTAGTAACATCCAGAGCTCCATCATCACACGAGCGGCATACATTCCCTTAAAAAATATACTTTTATTCCATCTTCTTTAAAACTGACATTTGGACATGTACACAGTGGAACATAGGCAAGAAATCAACCAACCTGGAATAAGGCTATGTTGCCAAAACGCGTTGGTTGATTTCTTGTCTATGTTCCACTGTACACATGTCAGTTTTAAAGAAGATGGAATAAAAGTATATTTTTTTAGAGAATATATACTGCTCGTGTGATCACGGAGCGCTGGATGTTACTACTGAATTCGTATTTTGATGTTACTACTGAATTGGTATGACTTGGATGGTGGATGCTGCCGGAGATCCGTTGTACCTGACTATGGGAAACACCTTACTCTAAACTAACCAGTGAGCTGATCTTATATGTTTGTGGCAAACCCATCAAAATATGACCTGATACCAAGACTCAGCCCCACATTAATCTCAGGAATGAGCCCCCAAAAGTGTCAGTGGAGAAACAGTAACACAGAGCTGCCGCCGGAACTGAGGGGGGTGCGGGGTAGGAGGTTATTATTATTCGGCATCAAAACCTTTTTATTTATTTATTTTTTCAACAGGAATAAAATATTATTATATTTACATTTGATGTAAAAAAAAAAGATTGTATTCAATACAGAAAGTATCAGATTATCTTCACCACTGGGGAAAGGGACCCAGACACCCAACAGCTAGATAAAATAGACAATGAAAATACTAAAATGGTAGTAATAAAAACTACTGCTACTACAACTACTACTACTCCTACTATTTATAATAATAATAAAAGGTAGTACTACTACTGCTGCTGTTATTCCTACTACTAGTAATAATAGTAATAAAATTGTAGTAATACTGCTGCTGCTACTACTACAACTACTACTTTTACTGCTGCTACCACTACTACTACTTCTAATACCACTGCTATTACTACTAATACTGTTGCTACTACTAATACTACTACTACTACTACTAATAGTAATACATTTGTAGTAATACTGCTGCTACAACTATTACTTTTACTTTGGCTATCACTACTACTACTACTGCTGCTACTGCTACTACTACTGCTTTAACTACTACTACTACTGCTGCTAGTACTACTACATCTGCTGCTGCTACTACTACCTCTACTACTACTACTACTACTACTACTAATAATAATAATAATAATAATAATAATAATAATAATAATAATAATCTGCAGGATGTCTTTACTTTTACTTCCCAGTAGATGCATCCATACTTAGGGTTGTGGGTGGTGGAGCTGCTGCATCACAGGGACATTGCTTTGTGTGGTTTCTCCAGTCTGGAAATATATTTATTGAAGCTACACAAAGAGCTAGAGGAACTTTATTTTAGGTTGCACAGTTCAGCAATAACACGCCCCATCTTCTTGAAGTATTGATGCTTCTGTGATTGTCACTGTCACATACACACTTAGCTGCACGTGACATGGGGACCACTGTAAAGGGGTTCATTCTTTTTTTCCACTCAGTCTTTTTTTGCACACACCTTCCACTCAGGTGGCAAACTGAGCAAAATCACACCCAACACAGTCCAGACACCCCTAAAATATCCACTGCTACCACCTTCCTTGATAATCAAATCGAATGGATGGACTCCGATATCCACGATCACTGCTTACTGGCACTTACGGAGTTAAACACCGACACACAGTTACAGGTCTCCAACAGTTACAGGGTTCAACACTAAAGCAATGCTCTTCAGCAGTCACAGGGTTAAACACCTAGATCAAGACTATGGATTCTTAGAGCTTCCAAGGACCAAACTTATTAAAGTTTTAAGCGTTAATGGAAAAAAGGTACAGCGCTTACAAAGTACAAAAATAAAGATACAATAAGACGACATACATACATGCAATACAATAATCTCGGAAAATATGTCTTTGTGCAAATTATCGTCTTAGTCCTGGGTAAGGAAGGAATTGGGACGCAGCTCAGTATATGGCTGAACCTTCCGCTGTGAACAAGTTTCTTCTGTTGAAACCATATTTTATATAGCATGAACACTCAGTTTAGATTTCAGAGCTTCCCATCAGTTCATTAGGGTAATATGTTTTCCCTGACTGGCTGGATATGTGATAAAGGAAAAGACGAGAAATACATATTTGTATATGTCCCTTGTTTGACCCATTGCGATGCGGTTTGGAGGGATGATAAGGTTTGATGAACAGATGAGGGTCTGCCAATGTATTGAAGTAGATAAGACTCCAAGCCCTCATGTAAAAGTTATTGCTTTGGAGATAACCGGCTACCCTCAATAAATGAGGCTTACAGATTTATGAACAGATTTAATTAGGCTTGAATAAACCTATTTGTAAACAGCGGAATACAAATAATTGATCTGTGGTGAGGGGGCTATACATAAACAATCTTTAGTCAATGGAATATACTGTATATAACACACTTTCCTATTATACCTCATACATAACACACATTTCTATGACAATTGTGCTGCAAAGTTCCTCGAAGAAAGAGACAGCCCCAGCCTCTTCAATCCCAGGCAATTTTAGGTGAGCAGGAAGCCGGAGCATCTAAGCACAATTTTCTCTTTCTCACATGTTGCCCTATAAAATGCTTTTCTTTTCGGAGCCTATTTCCCAATAAAGCAATTGATGTCCGATTCTGTATCCAATCCTCTCGGGGTCATAGTGTCCAGCAGATAAATGTATTCTGTTACTTTTCGAGACAAGGCTTTTATATTTCCTCCTCTTCAATTCTTTTTCCATCACTTTCAGGTTTTTAAATTACAATTTTTCTATTACTATGTAGCAAATTAAAATGTGTTGAAACATTGTGACCTCTGGGCCGTCTTTGGATATTACTGATATGTTCATTGATGCTTGTTTAGAACTTGTTTTAGAATAATCTCCAGACTCGCATTTAGGGCCATATCTCCACTGAATAGAAAAAAACAGTAATCAGCTCACCCAGGTTCAATACTGATCCCTCAAGAGGGAGCACAATGAGGCAGAGCCAACGTCTTTATAGATTCGGGCAGAAATGGACATAAGCTTCCAATGCAGAGAGGATTTCAATATAAAATGACATGATGCGTTATTTGAGAACCTTAAAATCCAAAATGATACAAAAAACATATGTTGCAGCAGTGGAACATCAGTAGTGCATGGTTAGAAGACTGACACATTTCAGACAGACGTGTCCTAAGCTGTAGCCACGTAGCATCTTTTCCATTGGGCACACAAGGAAACTGACAAAGGCCCTACAAGCAAAGGGGCCCTAAGTGATGTATATATGTCCCGGGATTCCAAGGAATTTGCCCTGTATCTCTGGGTCAGGAGCATATTTAAATGTTTTCTGTGTTCTTAGGACTTGCAAACAGTTAAGAACCATGGCAGAAAAGAGAGCCTTTGGCTACCTGCCCTGCCAATTAGTCTTGTAGGCCATAGACTGCCTACAAATCATCTGTAGGGTGCCACAATGTAGGCATTGTGATGATATCCATATACTTGGGGGTATTCATAGGCATCGGCTCTTGTGGTATCATGGTTGGGCATTACTAGAGGTATGGCATGGTGTATTTGGGCAGGGCCCACTGCATTGCCATGCCCAGGGACCCTAATACTGTTTTGATGGCCCTGCTCACATTTTACCATATTCTGGCCTACAAATCCTCAGTCGGGTGTCCCAATGTAGATAGTGTGATGATGTGATGATATGCGTGTGCTTGGGGGAGTTCAGAGGCATGGCCTCACGTATTTAGACACGGCCCACTGCACTGCTATACCCAGGGCTTATAATGCTGCTATGATGGCCAAGCTAACATACTGGCAAGTATACAACATTACTGGAATTGCAATCTATCCTCCTAATTTGATATTTGAAAATAGGAAAAGTTATGGAACATAAATTTCCCTGTTTTTTGTCTCAGATGTTCTGACCTTGCAGCAAAATCTATACCTGCTCAGTTCAACACTGGTTTAGCTGAACTTGAAAAAAAAAAAATACAGGTTCAGGACGTCCCAAACCCAAATTCTTTCAGTCCGATCCTGAACCTAATTCTTACCAGAACCTTAAACCTAACTCAGACTAGTGGTTAGAGTTTTTCATTGGTTTGTAAGTGTCGACTTACTGTTCCACAGGAATTATCATCTGGTGGCACTTGGTCTATTGTCACTTCTGGTCCGAAGTCCATTCCAATTTGTTGTCATATTCGGATTTTGGGCCAGAAGTGACCAGAGGTGATTTGGAACACCAATGCTGTCAAACCTGAATTTCTGTTACCCCTTACAAACCAATAAAAAAAAATTACAGTTAGAATTAGGGTTAAGGTCAAAGTGTGAAACTTCAAGTTTGGGACACCTCAAACAGAATTTTTTTAGTTTTATGACTGATTTTTTGGCAATTTACAATTATTTTTGGGGGTAATTTATGACAGACACAAAATAGAATCATTTAAGTTTAAAGGGGTTGTATCATTTCATTAAATGGTCTTCAGAATAAGGGGACAGTGAAAACAAACAACTATGCAATTGGATTTCATTTGCAGAGCTGTCTTGTTTTCACAGTCTCCTTTATCTTCTGTTTCTGTAAACACAGTTCCCCAGTGCTGGTCGGATTCCTGCTCCTGTCCTGTCATTGGCTGACGGCTATACTAATTTACATTCTGTTTGGCCCTCGGTCGTATTCACGGGAGCGCGCATTCCTGCCTCTCCCACTCAGAATAAGGGACCAGCAGGAATTTCACTCTGCATGGCCAGAAGAAACACAATAACAATGCAGGGCTTCTACAATCAGAAAACAGCAGAAATGTGCCTTGATCCGTGCCTCTCTCACTCAGATTAAGGGGCCATAGCAATTTCACTCTGCACACCCAGCAGAAACACACCGCAGCTGATTCTACAATCAGAAGACAGCAACATTGTGCCATGGTGCCTAATTCTCCTGCTTATAAGGGAAATCCGTGCCGTTCATAGGAGCACTGGATTCAACTATAACAAACCTCCAGCTGAGAGAGAAAAAGAGATCATAGAAGACTGAGTTCATAGAAGACTGCTAGATTGAATGCATTTATGGGGTATTTAAACAGCTCTTACAAAATAAGACTGCATAGGGAGAGGAACAGTGAGATGTGGACTCAGACAGAGAGGGGGAGGGAGAACAGGGCTCGGAAGCGAGCATGAACAGTGAAGGGGGGATGATGTCATCACCCTTCAGTTAAGAAAAACCCATCTGGGAGGGGAAGAAACGCCCCTGGATTTGTAGAGCTGAGAAACTGAAAGTACAATGAAACACACGAACTGATGAAGAGATACATCCCCTTTAAGGGACAATTTGACTTTAACCCAAATCTGAACACTACTTGCAAGGAATGAATCCATGTGTGGTTCTTCTTCTGAAGCCAACGTTTTCTCGGTGGCCACACACTTGTGTGTCTTACGAGCGTTGCTGTTAATTATTTTATGTTTCTTAGGTAGCATGAATTCATTTAGAGACTTGCCTCTTTATTGCTTTGTGGGATGTGTTAGTTGTATCTCATACTCTTTTTTACATTACAGTCTTGAAAAAGTTTGATATAAGTAGAGATGCTATGTTAACACTTCCATTATCATTTCTATCAGTTTATGGTGCAAAGTATTGAGATCCATTTTCCTACCTTTAGCCACAACTTTCCTGAATTTTAATTTTTATTTTGAGGGGTAATTTTCTCCTCAAATCTCTTGTTCAGGACCACACAGTACGCTTTGAAATCTTTCTAAACCCCTTCTTCAACCTATTTCTTGCCTATTTTGTTTTAGCTTTTTCCTCCCCTCCTCCCAAAAGCATATTTGACAATTCTCTTGGATCATACTGGAGAATCCTGAAAATAGAGAAGATTAACCCAATGTCATAATTTCACCAGTATCCAATACATCAAGGGTACTGGAAAAAGCCAGATAACTATTAGAAGCAGACCCTCTAATATGATGCTCCTGGGGCAACTGATGGCTGGTATTTTTAGGATGGGAACGGATCAATATACATGGAACTTCCCATCTTGATAGTTTCAGGCTGCAGGTGTTAGTTTGACATTGGTTGGTTATGACGAATGGGAGATCCCACGTTGTTTCATTGATTTATATATTGAAAACCAATAACTGGGCATCTACTGTAATCAATGAATAATAATAAAAAATGACATGGGGTTCCCCTCATTTTTCATAACCAGATAAGATAAAAACAATAGGAAGGATTTTCATTATTTTTTAAGAATTTACAAAAATGAAAACATTCTCAATCTCCCAACTCTGCGACCAATAAGTTTTTTGTTCTTCCACCTATGGACCCAAGGGAAGGTTGATTGTTGTTGAATCTGTAGATTTATAGGTAACATTTTTGGATACAGTTGACTTTTTTTCCAAAATTTTTTGAAATGTGTAATGACTGAAAAAAAAAACATTTTTTTTCCTTCGATGGAGTTAAGTGTATGGAACAAATTATGTTATCTGCAATAGAATGGATTTTTTTGGATGCGGCGATAACAGCTCTGTGTAACTTTTTGAATTTTTTTATTTGTAAAATGGCAACAAGGGGGTGTTTTAAAATTTTTATGTTTTTTATTTAATTTATTTTAATTATTTTTTATTTTTTACTCTTGTACTTGTAGTTCCCCTAGGGCACTTGACCACTAAGGGGCTCAATTATCTGTAAACTCTTCTGCATTGCATACACAATGCAAATGGTCGTGCCAAGATGGTGCTTGTATGACTTCTATTCTGGAGCAGTAACACATCAGCCTTCTAGCTGCCCTAACAACCACTCACCTCCCCAAGAGTTCATTGTGGGGGCCAATCAGAGTTAGGAATGGTGTGCACTGTGCAACATTCACTTAAACACGCCATCGCCGTGACATATAGAGGGTTAAGCAGCAGGGACTGGAGCCGGCTCCAGTCCCTGTTATTAGAGGCGAGAGTCAGCAGTAAATAACAGATGTTTATATCAAGGGTCAGTAAAGGGTTAAGTATAGACTTTTCTATTTGCAATAATTAATATTTTTTAGCACATTTCATACCTTTGCACAGAAAGGATAAAATGTTCAAACAATAGATTTAAACACGGAATTCGATGAGTATTCTGCATCGGACTTCAGGTCAAAATGTGCTTGAAAACTGAGCTCCATTCCTTTGAATGGACAATTTCACTGTAACTCAACGATCAGATCTGGAATATGGACAAAAAACGATTCATAGATAAACGGACGGTTGCCATATCAATAATAGACCAATGGCTTTTTGTTATATCAATAATGTATTCTCTTTACTATCAATGATTCATCATGATTTCATATGTTTCATTAAAGTAGCATCATTCACATAACCTGTTCTCTTGTGCAATCCACAGGTTTCTTTTTTTCTTCTTATATATTTGGAATCAAAGGGCGACATACATGAATTTTGGCAACCAGGAGTCATTAGCAGTGTAGAATGCGCATGAATCTATGAACCTGTTCTACTGCGGGTCATAGATTTGGCGATTTCTAGCTACAAACGACAAATCAGGTTCAGGTGAAACCACCTGTAATTTGCTCTGCCCGTTCTAAATGTTTTGCTGTCCTCCCATCATAAATGTGTAGAATACTACGGTTGTGGTGGGATGCCTCCCGCATGCCCCCAGATCTTAGGCACATTACAAAGTGCTGCGGGCGCAAAATAATGCGCCTAATTTAGGAGTGCACCTGATTATAAATATAGAGAACAGGGCTGTGCCAATTTTTGGGCTGAAAGGACCCCATAAGTCTGGTGTAGCCCTGGACATACAGTGGGAACAAAGTATTTAGTCAGCCCCCAACTGTGCATTTTCTCCCACTTGATGAGAGAGGCCCCTTTAATTGACATCATCGGTCACCCTCAACTACGAGAGATATAATGAGAAAACAAATCCAGAAAATCCCATCGTCTGATCTGGAAAGAATTTATTTGCAAATTATGGTGGAAAATAAGTATTTGGTCCCGTACAAACAAGGAAGATTTCCGGCTCTCACAGACCT
Source organism: Phyllomedusa bahiana (assembly GCA_025379985.1). Taxonomy (NCBI): domain Eukaryota; kingdom Metazoa; phylum Chordata; class Amphibia; order Anura; family Hylidae; genus Phyllomedusa; species Phyllomedusa bahiana. The sequence continues at coordinate 13,802 of JAODAL010042091.1, read as the reverse complement.
GTTACTTCTTTTGTAAGAGGCTCCTCTGTCCTCCACTCATTACCTGTAGTAATGGCCCCTGTTTGAACTTGTTATCCGTATAAAAGACACCTGTCCACAACCTCAAACAGTCACACTCCAAACTCCACTATGGTGAAGACCAAAGAGCTGTTGAAGGACACCAGAAACAAAACTGTAGCCTTGCACCAGGCTGAGAAGACTGAACCTGCAATAGGCAGCAGCTTGGTGTGAAGAAATCAACTGTGGGAGCAATAATTAGACAATGGAAGACATACAAGACTGCTGATAATCTCCCTCCATCTGGGGCTCCAGCAAGATCTCACCCCGTGGGGTGAAAATGATCACAAGAACAGTGAGCAAAAATCCCAGAACCACAAGGGGGGGACCTAGTGAATGACCTGTAGAGAGCTGGGACCAACGTAACAAAGGCCACCATCAGTAACACACTACACCGCCCGGGACTCAGATCCTGCAGTGCCAGACGTGTCCACCTGCTCAAGCTAGTACATGTCCAGGCCCATTTGAGGTTTGCAAGAGAACATTTGGATGATCCAGAAGAGTATTGGGAGAATGTCATATGGTCAGATGAAACCTAAGTAGAACTGTTTGGTAGAAACACAACTCATCGTGTTTGGAGGACAGAGAAGGCTGAGTTGTATCCAAAGAACACCAGAAATAATAAGAAGCATGGGGGGGTGGAGGCAACACCAGACCTACTGTGAAGCATGGGGGTGGCAACATAATGCTTCAGGGCTGTTTCTCTGCAAAGGGACCAGGACGACTGATCCATGCACATGATAGAATGAATGGGGTCATGTATCATGAGATTTTAAGAGCAAACCTCCTTCCATCAGCAAGGGCCCTGAGGATGACACCTGGCGGGGTCTTAAAGCATGACAATGATCCCAAGCACACCGCCAGGGCAAGGAAGGAGTGGCTTCATAAAAATCATTTCAAGGTCCTGGAGTGGCCTAGCCAGTCTCCAGATCTCAACCCCATAGAAAACCTTTGGAGAAAGTTGAAAGTCCGTGTTGTGCAGCAACAGACCCAAAACATCACTGCTTTAGAGGAGATCTGCATGGAGGAATGGGCCAAAATACCAGCAACAGTGTGCGCCAACCTTGTGAAGACAAAAAACGTGTGACCTCTGTCATTGCCAACAAAGGAGATAGAACAAAGTATTGAGAGGAATTTTTGTTACTGACCAAATACTTATTTTCCACCATAATAAATTCTTTCCAAATCAGACAATGTGATTTTCGGGATTTGTTTTCTCATTTTGTCTCATTAGGTAGCTGAGGTCAACCTATAATGTCAATTATAGGCCTCTCTCATCTTTTTTAGTGCGAGAACTTGCACAATTGGAGGCTTACTAAAAGTCACGGTTGGTATTAGTGGATCCGCGGGACCACCGCAAGCGATGGAGTAAGCCACGCCAGGGAGATGCCCGCCGTAAAGCGGGATGGACTTGCTGTGGCAGGAAACTACCAGGTCACTTCCACTGGTGTAACAAAGTCAATTGACCGCACTCAAAAGTAATGTAAAGAATTGGTTTTATTGTAATCCCCAGGCTCCAAAAAGTAGATATAAAGTAAGTGACGTTTCGGTCATATTAGACCTTTTTCAAATAGTCACAGAATAATAGTTTAGTGAAGACTAGAAAGTAGGCTCCTACTCTATTGGGCTATGGCCCGTTTTCTACTCTTCACTAAACTATTATTTTGTGACTATTTGAAAAAGGTCTAACATGACCAAAACGTCACTCTGAGTCACATACTTTATATCTACTTTTTGGAGCCTGTGGATTACAATAAAACCAATTCTTTGCATTACTTTTGAGTGCGGTCAATTGACTTTGTTTTGCTTATAGTGAAATTATATTCACTTATTTGACCGGCACCATACAAGCAATTAAATATAGGTTGTGTCATCCTACCAACTATTGCTTCCACTGGGGGTGATTTTCTGCGACGGCAGTCAAGGTAGGTGGAGCCTGAGGATTACACAATAAAACCAATTCTTTACATTACTTTTGAGTGCGGTCAATTGAGTTTGTTACACGGACAAGGCACAAGGAATGCTTTCTCTAAAGGCTGAAAGGCACTAAAGATGCGGCAGTGCCCTGCCGAGGGTGAAGCCCCTACATAGTGTCAGGGGCCGGCAATGGCCAATTACCGGTGTGCTGGCCCTTTAAATTTTAAAGAGCCGACACGCGTGCACCCTAAGGAGCGAGGCCACGCGCACCGTCTGGCACTAGGGAGCGAGGAGACAGGAGCGTGGTCGAGTGAGTACGGGGAGTGAGTGCGCCCACAGTCCGAGGCACGGACCGCGGCACCACTCACTCCCGGCGCAGGGGAGCGGGCAAAAGGATGGATGTGCCCACAGCCTGTCCCTCGTGTTTAGGCGCCATCCATGACAGTACTCCCCTCCTTGGCCTCCCCCTCTTTCTAGGCCAGAGGAATCTCCAAATGAATTCATGGTTCAGAATGTTCTCCTCTGGCTCCCAAGACCTTTCCTCGGGCCTGAACCTCTTCCAATCAATGAGGAAATATTGTTTCCCTCTACTCATACCCACTATCTCCTTGACCAAAAAGATGTTAGAGGCATCAGCCTCAGGAGACGGGGGAACTGCCTTCTGAGAGAAACGATTCAGGACCAAAGGTTTTAGTAGAGAGACATGAAAGGAGTTCGGGATGTGCATGGTAGGAAAGAGCCGGAGTTTATATGCCACCGGGTTTATGCGTTTAAGCACCTCGAAAGGGCCCACAAAGCGGGGTCCCAGTTTGTAACTCAGGATCTTGAGGCGGACATATTTGGCCGACAGCCACACCTCGTCGCCCGTGGAGAAGACTGGAGGAGGGCTTCTTCTTTTATCTGCTTGAGCCTTCGTGCACCCTGAAGCACGGAGCAGAGATAGGCAGGTCAGGGACCAGACACCCTTGATGTCTGGGACCAACGCATCCGCTGCTGGCACCTCAGAGAGGGATGCCAGCGGGAGTGGTGGGCGGGGGTGCAGGCCATACATGATGTAGAAGGGAGAGGCACCTGCGGACTCCGAATCAAGGGAATTATAAGAAAATTCAACCCACGAAAGCAAATTGGACCAGACATCCTGTCGGGCCGAGACGAAGTGGCATAAATAATTCCCCAGGACCTGGTTGACCCTCTCCACCTGACCATTCGTCTGGGGGTGGTAAGCAGAGGAGAAATCAAGCTTCACCTGCAGCTGAGAACAAAGAGCCCGCCAGAATTTAGAAACGAATTGGACCTCTTGATCCGAGACAATTTGCAGGGGACACCCGTGCAAACGAAAAATGTGGTGAAAAAAACAGATCGGCCAGGCGCGGGGCAGAGGCTAAGCCTGCAATGGGACAAAATACGCCATTTTTGAGAACCGATCCATGACCACCCAGATACCAGTGTTACCGGATGAGGGTGGAAGATCGGTTATAATGTCCATCACCACGTGAGACCATGGTTGAGTAGGGATGGGCAGGGGATGCAAGAGTCCAGCCGGTTTGTGACGAGGTGTCTTGTTGCGGGCACAGGTGATACAGGACTCGACGAATTCCCTGACATCCTTAGCGAGGTCCGGCCACCAGTAGAAACGTGAGATCAGGAGAAACGTCTTACGAGCCCTGGGATGTCTGGCCACCATAGAGCAATGACCATACTTCACAATTTTCCTTCGGAGCGCGCGTAGGTTTTCTCAGGTGGAACATATCGAAGGCCAACAGGAGCTGTGTAGACCAGGCGCTCCGGGGGTATAATGTGCTCAGGGGCCACCTCCTCCCCAACCACGTCAGAAGCGTGCGAAAGGGCATCAGCCTTGACATTCTTCTCCGCGAGATGAAAGTGGATCTGGAAATTAAACAGAGAGAAGAAAAGAGACCACCAGGCTTGGCGTGGATTGAGAAGCTGGGCTGTTTGGAGATACTGAAGGTTCTTATGGTCCGAATAGATACTCATGGGATGCCGAACGCCTTCCAACAGGTAACACCATTCTTCAAGCGCCAGTTTAATGGCCAATAATTCCCGATCCCGATAGTATAGTTAGTTTCTGCCGGCGTGAAGGTCTTGGACTAGAAGCCATAAGTGACTGTTTTGCCCGTAGGGCCCCTGGGCACGAGAACCGCTCCAACCCTGCCGAAGATGCGTCTACTTCTAGCGGGAAAGGCCTCGTGGGGTCTGGTCATGACAGGATCGACATGGAGGCGAACGCGGTTTTCAACTTCATGAATGCTTCCTCGGCCTCCGGTGGCCAACCTCGCGGGTTGGAGTTTTTCTTGGTAAGGGCTACAATTGGAGCCACCACCGTGGAGAAGTGCGGAATGAACTGCTGATAGTAATTGCAGAATCAAATGAAACGTTGTATTGCCCGTAAGCCAACTGGGCATGGCGATTGCAAAACGGCAGCCAACTTCGCTGGATCCATCCACAAGCCCTGGTCCAAGATGACATAGCCCAGGAATGGAAGGCTCGTTTGGTGAAAGAGACACCTCCCCAGTTTGGCGTACAGGTGATTAGCTCGCAGGTGCCTCAGAACCTGGCGAACGTGGACATGGTGGATCTCTAAATTGGGTGAGTACACCAGGATGAAAAAAACTTTGAGATTCTTGGTTCGCATGTTTTTGGCCAAAAAATGCTCAAGTACACCAGGATGTCGTCCAAATAGACCATGACACAGGAGTAAAGGAGATCCCAGAAGATGTCATTCACGAACTCCTGGAAGACGGCTGGGGCGTTACACAGGCCGAAAGGCATGACCAGGTATTCGAAATGCCCGTCCCTGGTGTTGAAGCCCGTCTTCCATTCATCGCCCTTTTGAATACGAACCAGGTTATAGGCCCCACTCAAATCCAATTTAGAGAAGATCCGTGCGCCACGTTGGCAATCACAGAGTTCCGTGATCAGTGGAAGAGAGTACCGGTTCTTTTCTGTGATCTTATTAAGTTCCCGGTAGTCGATGCAGGGCCGCAATGAGCCATCTTTTTTTTCTCCACGAAGAAGAATCCTGCACCAGCGGGAGAGGTAGATTTACGAATAAAACCTTTCTGAAGGTTCTCCCGTATATACTCCAATATGGCTTGGGTCTCGGCTGTGGACAAGGGTTAGACCCTACCACAGGGAGGACTGTTTCCCGATAGCAGGTCAATTGGGCAGTCGTATGGGCAATGGGGAGGAAGGGTCTCCACTTTCTTCTCCGAGAAGACATCAGCAAACACTTGATATTCGGCTGGTAAACCAGGCAACGGATCGCGAGGCTTGGAACAAGTGCCGGGAAGCACCGGGTGAGGTGCCACCAGACAACGGCTCAAACAATTGGGACCCCAGCGAGTTACTTCCCCAGACGTCCTATCAAGAGACGGAGAGTGAAGTTGCAGACTCGGGAGACCCAGCAGAATCGCCGAGGAGGAGCGTGGCAACACGTAAAAGGAGATCTTCTCCTTGTGCAGAACTCCCACGTGAAGAGACAACGGCTTGGTGGAGTACAGTATAGTGTCACTTAGGAGCTCTCCGCTGAGAGAGGAGATCACCATCGGCTTTTCCAGGTGGATTACTGGGAGGCAATACTGCTGTACAAGGGAGTGATGAATAAAGTTCCCAGCTGAGCAAGAGTTCAAAAAAGCTGAGACCTGGAACGAGAGTCCAGCATCAGTCTCGATCCATGCCGGCATCATCAGGCGTGGAGAGGAGGAACTTGCACCTAGGAACACCTCTCCCATGGAACCTAGGTACGAGAGTTTCCCGAATGTTTGGGATGCTGGGGACAGTATCTCTGAAAATGCTCTAGACTGTCGCAATATAGGCACAATTTCTCCAAACGCCATTGGGCCAATTCTTGCTCGGTGAGTTGCACCCGGTCGACGTGCATGGGTTCCTTACTGGGAATCGGGAACGGGTGCATGGGTGGCCTCTGGAACACTGGAGCTAGGCGAGGAAACTGACATGGTCGGGCTGTCTCACATTCTTGTGGAAGCTCATCTTGCCTTTCCACAAAACACACATCAATGCGGGTGGCAAGCTGGATTAGCTCACTGAGGGAAGACTAGCCAAGCCAAGGAAGTGAATGTTACAGTACCATGAGTCGTAGACCTAGTCGGGGGCAGGCAGTAGGTCAGGACAGGCGGCCAAGGTTCTTGGTCGAGGGACGGAAGTAGAACGGTACGGTTCACAGAGAACACGGACAAGGCACAAGGAACGCTTTCTCTAAAGCAGTGTTTCTGAACTTCAGTCCTCAAAACCCACCAACAGGTCAGGTTTTCAGGATCTCCCACAAAAAGCACTGACAATAATTATATCACCTGTGCAATGCTAATTATATCACCAGTGCAATACTGAGGAAATCCTGAAAACTTGACCTGTTGGTGGGTCTTGAGGACTGGAGTTGAGAAACACTGCTCTAAAACCTAAAAGGCACTAAAGATCCGGCAGTGCCCTGCCGGGGGTGGAGCCCCTATATAGGGTCAGCGGCCAGCAATGGCCAATTACCGGCACGCTGGCTCTTTAAATTTGAAGGGAGCCGGGCCGCACGCAGCAATAGGGAGCGAGGAGACAGGAGCGAGGTCGGGTGAGTACAGGGAGCGAGTGTGCTCATGGCCCGAGGCACGGACCGCGGCATCACTTGCTCCCGGCGCAGGGGAGCGGGCAGAAGGATGGATGTGCCTGCAGCCCGTATCTCGGGTTGCGGCGCTATCCATGACAGTATACTATGGGAGAAGTGTATGAACGGGGCTGCACTAGTTTTCGTCTGTACCTTGAGCCTAAAAGAAAATAGGAACAGTTGCACTCCAAACTTTTAATACAAATAACAGTGGCACACTAAAGACTAAGTAAAACCTCAAGGTATATAGAAATATTGGAAATGCATTACTGCTAAGGAAAATATGAAAACCTGGGACTCTTAGTTTACAGTATTTGATCAAAGATTGTATTAAGCTCACCTCCCAAAACGTCAAGGGGATCCCAGAGCAGGTGAGTCCCTACACTAAACATGTTACCTCACTAGGCGTCAATCCAGACTGCAACATCAGGGAATGGTTGGAACTGCAATGGATTATCCTGCACTGGTTTAAAAGAGGCAGCTGAGTGCAGCAAGCCAATGAGATTGCCAATCTCAAATGAACTACAAAACGTAATAAAGCTGTGCACATCTAAAATATACTCTGAAAAACGCAAGCACCTATGCTTGCGTTTTTCAGAGTATATTTTAGATGTGCACAGCTTTATTACGTTTTGCACTCCAAACTTTGGCGCAATACATCCCTTTGTAATGTGCCAAAGACATTTTTTAGTGCGACAAAGATATGGGGTGTTCTGGGGGCGTCGCACCACATTCATAGGATTAGACACATTTATGATTCTTTGATGCCAAATCTAGGAGCAGAACAGTGATAACAGCAAGACCAGGGTAAAGGTGGTGCCTGAGCCAGACTTGTGGTATTGGCTCTACACTGCCCTGGATGGATGATCTGCAGAAGAACAGACCAGGGTAAAGTTGGGGCCTGAACAAGACTGGAGGTATTGACTATACACGGCACTGTGTGTATGAACTGCAGAAGAACAGACCAGGATAAAGGTGGTGCCTGAGCCAGACTTGTGGTATTAGCTCTACACTGCCCTGTATGTATGACCTGCAGAAGAACAGACCAGGGTGAAGGTGGTGCCTGAGCCAGACTTGTGGTATTGGCTCTACACTGTCCTGTATGTATGACCTGCAGAAGAACACTCGGCTCTACACTGACCTGTGTTATGGACAGCGGTTGTGGATCCGCTGCACCACTGCAAGCGGTGGTGTAAGTCACGCCAGAGAGTGGAGTCTAAGTAGTATTCACCAGAGCCCGTCGCAAAGCAGGATGGACTTGCAGCGGCGGGAAACTACCAGGTCACTTCCACTGACGTGACTTGCTTGCGGTGGCAGCCAAGGGTGAGCGTGATACCAAATTGTGAGGCGAAGACGTAGTCAGTGACAGGCGGTAAGGTCGGGGCAGGCGGGAAAGGTTCGAGGTCAGGAGACGAAGCGAGAAGTCAGAACACCGAAGAAGACTTAGGACGCACTAGGAACGCTTTCTCTAAAGGCTAGGGGCACAATAGATCCAGCAAGGAAGTGCCGGGGCGTAAACCTTATGTAGGACCAGCCGGCAGCAATAACCAATTACTGATGCGCTAGCCCTTTAAATTTCTAGGGGCGCGAGCGCGCACAGCAGCCGGCAGAGAGCCGTGTGGATACAGGAGTGTGGCAGGGTAAGTGAAAACGCTCGGGGGGGCGAGTAAGCCCACGGCCAGACCTGCGGACCGCAGCGCCACTCGTCCCCGGGGCAGGGGGGCACGGTACAGAGACGTGCGTGACAGTACCCCCCCTTATAACTCCCCCTCTTTCTGGAAAGAAGAAACTTCCTTAGATGGTCATGATCCAAGATGTTGTCCTCCCTCTGATAGACTTCATAGCCAGAATTTCTCTCACCGTGAACACGTTGGAGGCCTCCGCCTCAGGAGGAGAGGAGGCGGCTTTCCGGGAGAAGCGATTGAGCATGACAGGCTTCAGCAGGGAGATATGAAAAGAGTTCGGGATACGCATGTTAGGAGGGAGCCGGAGCTTATAGGGCACTGGATTGATCCGCTGTAACACCTCAAATGGCCCAAGGAACCGTGGACCTAGCTTATAGCTATGGATCTTTAGCAGGACGTATTTGGCAGGCAGCCACACATTATCACCTGGAGCAAAAGTCGGGGGTGGTCTCCTCTTCTTGTCCGCCTGCAACTTCATTCGGGCAGTTGCTTGCTGAAGGGACTGGCGAGTCTGTTCCCAGATGGCAGTCATGTCCTGGACCAGGGTGTCCACCGCGGGAACCTCGGAGTCAGAAGGCAGAGGGAGGGGAAGGGAGGAGATGCAGCCCATAGACAATGTAGAAGGGTAAAGAGCCCGTGGATTCAGAGTCCAGGGAGTTATAAGAGAATTCGGCCCAGGGCAGTAGACCGGACCAATCGTCTTGTCGGGCCGAGACAAGTGCAAAGATATTTTCCAAGGATTAGTTTTGATCCTCTCCACCTGACCGTTGGATTGCTGGTGTTAAGCTGATGAAAAGTCCAATTTTACTTGCAACCTGGATCAGAGGGCAAGCCAGAACCTGGAGACGAATTGGACCCCGCGGTTCCGAACAATTTTTTTTTTTACGTGGGGGGCCCCTTTAAACAGAAATGTTTCAAGAACATGTGCCCAAGCGAGGAGCAGACGGAAGACCTGGCAATGGGACAAAGTGTGCCATCTTTGAAAAACGGTCCGCGACCACCCAAATGACAGCATTGCCGGAGGAAGGAGGAAGGTCGGTGATGAAATCCATAGACACCTGGGACCATGGAGATTCCGGCATGGGCAAGGGGTGCAGAGGACCAGACGGGCCATGACGGGGGGTCTTATCCCGGGCACAGATGGTACAGGCTTCCACAAACTCTTCTGAGTCCTTAGCAATAGTCGTCCACCAATAGAAGCGAGAGATTAGCTAAAACGTCTTTCGAGCGCCAGGATGCCCGGCCACCAGGGAGCAATGTCCCCACTTTAGAATCCTCCTCCGGAGAGCCGGACGCACGTAAGTCTTACCCTGAGGAGTCTGCTGGAGGTCCACCGGAGCAACATGAACCAAACGTTCTGGGGGGTATAATATGCTGAGGACCGGGATCTTCACCGATGGTATCAGAGGCGCGGGAGAGAGCGTTGGCCTTGACGTTTTTTTCTGCCGGGCGGAAGTGAATACGGAAGTCAAAACGTGAAAAAAACAGCGACCACCTGGCCTGGCGAGGATTTAGGTTTTGAGCCGACTGAAGATACAGAAGATTCTTGTGGTCTGTGTAAACGTCAATGGGATGACAAGCCCCTTCCAGGAGGTGGCGCAATTCCTCCAGGGCCAGCTTGATGGCTAGCAATTCCCGATCCCCTATGGCGTAAATCTTCTCCGCCGGAGAGAAGGTCTTGGAGAAAAATCCGCAAGTGAGAGTTCTGTCCGTGGTCCCTTTTTGCATGAGAACCGCCCCTGCTCCCACGGAAGAGGCATTCACCTCCAGAGCGAAAGGTTTTTCCGGGTCCGGGTGAGACAGGACAGGTGCAGAGGCAAAAGCCGACTTAAGCTCCTTAAATGCCTTCTTGGCCCCTTGCGACCAGAGTCTCGGATTGGCGTTCTTCTTAGTAAGGGCCAAAATCGGTGCACCAGTGTGGAAAAGTGGGGAATAAACTGTCGATAGTAATTTGCGAACCCTAAGAAGCTCTGTATGGCCCGAAGTCCGACAGGTCGAGGCCAGTGCAGAATGGCCGCTAACTTCACTGGATCCATCTGTAGGCCTTTATCCGAGATGATATATCCTAAGAATGGGAGGCTTGTCCGATGAAAAAGGCATTTCTCCAACTTGGCGTATAACCGGTTACTGCGGAGACGACTCTGTACTTGAACCCGATGGGTCTGAAGATCAGGAGAAAAGATCAGTATATCGTCCAGGTAAACAATGACACAGGAATAGAGGAGGTCTCTGAAGATATCAGTAACGAATTCCTGGAAGACGGCTGGAGCGTTTCATAATCCAAAAGGCATCACCAAGTATTCAAAGTGCCGTTAAAGGCTGTCTTCCATTCATAGCCCTCTCGGATTCTAACGAGGTTTTAAGCTACATGCAGGTCTAATTTAGAAAAGACCTTGGCCCATCGGAGCGGTTCGAAGAGTTCCAAAATTAGAGGTAATGGATATCGGTTCTTCACGGTGACCTTGTTAAGGCCCCGGTAATTGATGCAGGGGCATAGAGAACCATCCTTTTTCTCAACGAAGAAGAAACCGACTCCAGCTGGAGAAGAGGACTTGTGGATAAAGCCCTTCTCCAAATGCTCTTTGATATAGGCCGACATGGCCAGAGTTTCAGGTACGGATAGTGGATAGACCCTGCTTTGAGGGGGACTGGTCCCAGGGAGAAGGTCAATCGGACAGTCATAAGGCCGATGGGGCGGCAACGTCTCGGCCTCCTTTTCAGAAAACACATCCGCAAAGGCCTGGTATTCCGCTGGCAGGCCTGGCAGAGGTTTGGGAGATGACTGCGGAGAGATGGCACACACCGGGCGAGGTGCGACCAGACATTGACTCCGGCAATTCGGTCCCCAACGCAAGAACTTGCCGGTCTTCCAGTCGAGCATAGGAGCATGGTGTTGCAGCCAGGGGAGCCCCAAGAGGATCGCCGACGAAGACCTTGGTAGCACGTGGAAGGCAATCTTCTCCTTGTGCAGAGCCCCCACCTGGAGGGACACCGGCCTGGTCATGTACTGGACGGAGTCGCTCAGTAGTTCCCCACTGACGGAAGAAATCACCAGAGGTCTTTCCAGCCGGACCAACGACAGGCGATATCGGGATACCAGGGAGGCATGGATAAAGTTCCCGGCAGACCCAGAATCCAGGAAGGCAGGGGCCTGAAATGAGAGGCCAGCGTCAGTCGTGACTTGTACTGGCATCGTCAGATGTGGAAAGGAAGAATTAGAACCTAGGGACGCCTCTCCTATGGGACCTAGGTGCGAGTGTTTCCCGGCCGCTGGGGACATAGCGGGCAACCTCGGAGGAGATGATCAGGACTAGCACAATACAGGCAAAGATTCTCCGCACGGCGACGGGATAGCTCTTGGTCCGATAAGTGAGCCCAGTCCACCTGCATGGGTTACTCACTGGAAGACTGCGGTATTGGAGCGGGAGCTTCTGGAACACAGGGGCAGACGGCGAGGCCGAACGGTGTCTCATTCCTGGCAAAGTTCCTCCTGTCTCTCGGCGAAACGCACATCAATGCGGGTGGCCAGGTGGATGAGTTCGCTCAGAGAGGACGGAATATCTCTAGCGGCCAGTGCGTCCTTCACCCTGCTGGATAGGCTCTTCATAAAGGTGGCGCAAAGGGCAACGTCGTTCCAGGAAAACTCCGAGGCCCAAGTACGGAACTGTCCTGCCTAGTCACCTACGGAGGAGTCACCCTGGCGAAGGTTCAGGAGTGCTGTCTCGGCTGAAGACACACGTGCAGGTTCCTCGAAGACGCTACGAAATTCTTGGAAGAAGGCCTGTAGGTCCGCGGTCACGGGGTCGTTCCTGTCCCAGAGGGGAGTTGCCCAAGCCAGAGCCTTTCCGGATAGTAGGCTGACCACGAACGCCACTTTTGCTCTTTCAGTGTGGAACTGATCGGCCATCAGCTCGACGTGCACATAGCACTGGGTGATAAAGCCCCTGCAAAGCTTAGGGTCCCCGTCGAACTTAGATGGTAGAGAGAGACAAATCTTGGGACCCACCGAAGCCAGCGGAACAGGAGGCGTAGCAGGACCCACCGGTGGAAATGGCGGCTGCTGCGGAGGCGTGAGGAGCTGTCGCACCATGTCGGACAGTTGATTCAACTGCTGTGCCTGTTGTGCAATCTGTTGCGACTGCTGGACGTGAGATCCGCAATACTGGGTAGAGGCAACTTGGCGGGATCCATGGCCGGATCTAACTGTTACGGACATCGGTTGTGGATCCGCTGGACCACCGCAAGCAGTGGTGTAAGCCACGTCAGGGAGCAGAGTCTAAGTAGCACCCGGTATTCACCAGAGCCCGCCGCAAAGCGAGATGGACTTGCTGCGGCGGGAAGCTACCAGGCCGCTTCCACTAACGTGACTTGCTTGCGGTGGCAGCCAAGGGTTAGCGTGGTACCAAATCGTGAGGCGAAGACATAGTCGGGGACAGGCGGTAAGGTCAGGGCAGGTGGCAAAGGTTCGAGGTCAGGAGACGAAGCGAGAGGTCAGAACACCGAAGAAGACTTAGGGCGCACTAGTAACGCTTTCTTTAAAGGCTAGGGGCACAATAGATCCGGCAAGGAAGTGCCAGGGCGGAAACCTTATATAGGACCAGCGGCCAGCAATAACCAATTACTGACGCGCTGGCCCTTTAAATTTCAAAGAAATGCCGCGCGCCCTAGGGGGCATGTGAGTGCACAGCAGCCGGCAGAGAGCCGCGTGGTTACAGGAGCGTGGCAGGGTAAGTGAAAATGCTCGGGCGGGGGGGGGGGGGGCGAGTACGCCCACTACCCGACCTGCGGACCGCGGCACCACTCATCCCCGGGACAGACACAGGTGCGCCCGCAGCCCGACCCACGGCTGCAGGACAACCCGTGACACCCTGTGTGTATGACCTGTAGAAGAACAGTCCGAACAGGGTAAAGATGGTGCCTGAGCCAGACTTGTGGTATTGGCTCTACACTGCCCTTTATGTATGACCTGCAGAAGAACAGACCAGGGCAAAGGTGGTGCCTGAGCCAGACTTGTGGTATTGGATCGACACTGTCCTGTATGTCTGACCTGCAGAAGAACAGACCAGGGTAAAGGTGGTGCCTGAGCCAGACTTGTGGTAATAGCTCTACACTGCCCTGTATGTATGACCTGCAGAAGAACAGACCAGGTTAAAGGTGGTGCCTGAGCCAGACTTGTGGTAATAGCTCTACACTGCCCTGTATGTATGACCTGCAGAAGAACAGACCAGGGTAAAGGTGATGCCTGAGCCAGACTTGTGGTATTGGCTCTGCACTGCCCTGTATGTATGATCTGCAGAAGAACAGACCAGGGGTAATGGTGGTGCCTGAGCCAGACTTGTGGTATTAGCTCTACACTGTCCTGTATGTATGACCTGCAGAAGAACAGACCAGGGTAAAGGTGGTGCCTGAGCCAGACTTGTGCTATTGGCTCTACAATGCCCTGTATGTATGACCTGCAGAAGGACAGACCAGGGTAAAGGTGGTCCTTACCCAGACTTGTTAAATTTGCCTAC
>JAODAL010042090.1:0-35207 GCA_025379985.1 Phyllomedusa bahiana | reverse complement strand
TAACAATTTAAGGGACGATGCCCGGGGAAGGCCCCGGTAAAAAGGGTAAAAGGGGGACATGTGGGGGAAAAAAGGCCCCGGTTTAAAAAAAGTAAAAGGGGGACGATGTGGGGGGAGAGGGCCCCGGGGTAAAAAAATGTAGAAGGGACAAATTGTCGGGGGGGAGGGGAACCGGAAAACAATGAAAAAAGGGAAACGTTGTCGGGGAGGGGACCCGGTAACAAGTAGAGGGGGGAAAAGGGGAGAGGGGGGGGAAGGATTTGGTGACAATGTAGGGAGGGGGTTTACGGGGAGAGGCCCCGGGTTAACAATGTAGAGGAGGAGTTTAGGGGATTGGGGCCCGGTAAAAAATTGTAGGGGTGGGGGATAAAACGGGGGGGGGGGACCCGGAAACCAAATTTTAAGAGGAGGGGGTTAGGGGGAAAGGCCCTTTTTAACAATTTAGAGGAGGAGATGACGGGGAAAAAGGCCCTAACAATGTGGGGAAAGGAGATAAACGGGGAGAGGCCCCGGTAACAATTTAGGGGAGGAAAAGGGACGGGGAAAGGCCCTTTTAACAATGAAGAGGAGGTGTGAGGGGGAGAGTTCCGGTAACAATGTAAAAAGGGGAAAAGGGATGTGGGGGAGAGGACCGGGTTACTTTTGTAGAAGGGAGGTCGGGGAGAGGACCTGGTAACAATGTAGAAGGGACGATGTCGGGGAGAGGACCCGGTAACAATGTAGAAGGGACGATGTCGGGGAGAGGACCCGGTAACAAGTAATGGGGCAAATGGCGGGGAACGGGCCCGGAAACAATGTAGAGGGGGGCGAGGGCCCGGGGACAGGCCCCGGGGAAACCCAAAGTAGAGGAGGTATTGAGGGGGAGAGGGGGTTTTTAAACAATGTGAGGGGGAAAATGCCCGGGGAGGGGCCCCCAGTAACAATGTAAGGGGGGAAAATGAAAGGGGGGGGGGGGGAACCCGAAAAAGTAAGGGGGTTTTATGGGGGGAGGGGCCCGGGGGTGACAATGTAGAAAAGGAGATGGGGGACAAGGAGGGGGGGGGGGGAGTTGGTGACAATGTAGAGGAGGTGATGACGGGGAGAGGACCCGGTAACAATGTAGAGAAGGAGATGACGGGGAGAGGACCTGGTAACAATGTAGAGGAGGGGGATGGGGGGGGAGAGGATCTGGTAAAAAAAGTAGAGGAGGAATACGGGGAAGGACCTTGGGTAAACAATGTAGAGGAGGAGTTGAGGGGGAGAGGATCTGGTGACAATGTAGAGGAGGTGATGACGGGGAGGGACCCGGGTAAAAAATTTTAAAAGAAGGAGAGGGGAGAGGGGCCCCCCCGGGGAGGGGGTTTTTGGGGGAAAATTGTAGAGGAGGTGATGACGGGGAGAGGACCCGGTAACAATGTAGAGGAGGAGATGACGGGGAGAGGATCTGGTAACAATGTAGAGGAGGAGATGACGGGGAGAGGATCTGGTAACAATGTAGAGGAGGAGATGACGGGGAGAGGACCTGGTAACAATGTAGAGGAGGTGATGACGGGGAGAGGGGGAAACCGAAAACAATGTGGGGAGGGGGATGACGGAAAAAGGACCGGGTTTAACAATGTAGAGGAGGGATGAGGGGGGGAGGGGAATCGGGGTAACAAGTAGAGGGGGTTTGATAGGGGGAGAGTACCTGGAAAATGTAGAGGAGGGATGACGGAAGGGGACCTTTGGTAACAATGTGAGGGGGTTTTTTGAGGGGGAAGGCCCTTGGTAACAATGTAGAGGAGGAATAAAAGGGGGGGGAAAAAAGGGGAACCGGGTAAAAAAGGAGGAGGAGATGAGGGGAAAGAGGCCCTTTTGTGACAATGTAGAGGAGGAGATGACGGGGAGAGGACCTAGTGACAATGTAGAGGAGGTGTTTGGCGGGGAAAACCCCTGCTAAAAAACCCAGTTGAGGGGGCTGAACACTAGAAAAGGGAAAATTTTTTGGTGCCCTTTCTTTGATCCCATTATGTTGTTACTTCCCCCGCCCAAGAGCTTACAAATCTAGGGGATTTGGGTTTTTTCTCCAGAGAAGCTGTGGACGGCTCCAGAGCTGCTGCGGATGGGAAGGCCTCCCCCTCAGGGCACGCAGAAGGGCGATGTCTACAGTTTTGGGATCACCCTGGGGAATCCCCACGGGGAAACCGGGGGTTTTTACATCCAAGGCATGGACCTCTCCCCAAGGGTTAGGCTGGAAACCCCTCTCCGGGTCCACGTCTTTTTAAAAAGTTGCGAGCTAATTCAGGGGGAAATTTTTTTAAAGGACAGGGGACCTCAGCCATTTTTGGTCCATGGTGTTATCATAGGACGTAAAGATGTTCAGGGGTCGGCTTGAGATGGGGGGCTCCCTCGGGGAGGGGTTTGGGGGGTCCCTAGAGTTTGGGGTTTGAGGGTCCACTCTGGATGTGTCAGCTCGAAAGTCCGGTTGGGAGTCTTCCTTTGGGGTTGGGGTAAAGCCCCCGGGAGGTTGGGGGGGTTTTCCAAAATGTGGTGGGGGTTCAGGCCATCTGCCTCAGATAAAGGGAAATAAGGAGCCCCTTTTCAAACAGAAAATTCAAAAACTTGCCTTTGCTTTCCTCAAAAAAACGCCCAAGAAGGCCCGAAAATTTTCCCAGCGGCCATACTTCCGGCCAACGGTGGACACCAGCTGTCACAGTGAGGAGCTGGGGATCCTGATGGACCGCGGGTGGGTTTGAAGCCCCCTTGGAGGGGGCCTTTGACTTAAACCCAAGATCAAGATGTACTTCTGAAAATTTTCAAAAATTTACCCCCTGCACCCCCAACAGGGAGCAGGGGGCCCCCATCCAAACCCCCATCCCCCCTTTGACCTCTTTTTCCCCTCCGCCCCTTTTCAGGGAGGGCACAAACGGGAATCCGGGTTTTTCTTACTTTCCCGAAAGGGAACAATTTTGTAAAAAACCCTTTAAAAAAATAGAAGAGGAGAGGACAAAAAGCGTACCGGGGGAGAACGCAAGGGGGGAGAACCTGCTCTACCAGATCCTGCCACAGTAAGCAACATCATACAACCACACGTGACACAACGTAGAAAAAAACCAAAAAAACAATAAACCCAAATTTCTCTGGGGGGGGGCCTGACACGATGGCATGGAGTGTCCTCTGGTGTCAAAACAATGAACCAAAAACCCCCCAACAATATAGCACACAGAAAATGACACCCTTCCACATTTTTGGGTGTCACGGCCCCCTGGGGTTTCCTCAAGTGTCAGGGAAATGGCGTGGGGCACCCCCTTTGTTTTTAACGGATGGTGCGGGGTTTGCCTCTCTTTTTCAGGATGTTTTTTGGGAATCCCTATCGATTGGGGGGGGGGGCCTCATTTTTTGCAAAAAATTTTGTGGGGCTTTTTTTGGGTGGTCCCAATGGATTTGGGGAATCCAAAGGGGTGTCAGGGATGGCTTGTGGGGTCCCAGATGGCCTGCAGGATTCTCTGGGTCACAAAAGGGGCGTGGGGCATCCCCCAAAATACACAGATGGGTGGGGGGGGGGCCCAACTGGGGAATTCAAAGTATTCATGTCTAAAACCTCTCGTCTTCTCCACAGTTCGGTGGCTGAGCAGCTGAAGAGAGGGGAGACGGTCCAGGCTGAAGCTTTTGACAGCGTCACCATCTATTTCAGTGACATTGTGGGGTTCACATCCATGTCAGCAGAGAGCACGCCCATGCAGGTAACCCCAGCACCCACCAGGGGTCTCCACCCTGTACAGACATGGAGGGCTTCTGACCATCCACTTGTGTCTCCTCAGGTGGTCACCCTACTCAATGACCTCTACACCTGCTTCGATGCCATAATAGACAACTTTGATGTATACAAGGTAAGGCACGGGAATGGCGGAGCCCCTCGTAATGAGATTGGACCCC
Source organism: Phyllomedusa bahiana (assembly GCA_025379985.1). Classification (NCBI taxonomy): domain Eukaryota; kingdom Metazoa; phylum Chordata; class Amphibia; order Anura; family Hylidae; genus Phyllomedusa; species Phyllomedusa bahiana. Next base: position 31,313 of record JAODAL010042090.1, on the reverse strand, counting down.
AGGGCCCTCATGTGGCGGTGATGTTAGTCGCCGTCTCTCAGATACATTGCCCGTCTCTCTCTGCAGGTGGAGACGATCGGTGATGCCTACATGGTGGTCTCGGGGTTACCGGTTCGGAATGGGAAGCTGCACGCACGAGAAATCGCACGGATGTCACTGGCCCTGCTGGACACTGTGAAGACCTTCAAGATTCGCCACCGGCCGAACACACAGCTGCACCTGCGCATAGGAATCCATACAGGTACCTCGCGCTCTATTGCAAACCATGCTATACTGCCCACCATGCTCTACTGCCCACAATGCTCTGCCCTCTACTGCCCACCATGCTCTACCTCCCCCTGTGCTCTACCCTCTACTGCCCACAATGCTTTACTGCCCACAATGCTGTGCTCTACTACCCACCGTGCTCTACTGCCCACCGGGCTCTACTACCCACAATGCTGTGCTCTACTACCCAGTGCACCCCTCTGTATACAGAAGTCAGTGCACTGCCACCCCTGCTGAGGGAGACTGATTGAGAGTGGAGGGGGATGGAGGTGATGAGGATCCATCAGAGAGGGGAAGGGGATGGAGGTGATGAGGATCCATCAGAGAGGGGAAGGGGATGGAGGTGATGAGGATCCATCAGAGAGTGGAGGGTGATGGAGGTGACGATCTTTGGCCATCGGGTTGTAGAACTCGAGATTTTACCAGGGTCACTAGAGTCAGAATAACAATGTAGACGGGTCACGAGGGAATAACATGTAGTCCGGAGTCACTGAATCAGAATAACAATGTGACGGGGTCACTAGAAGCGAGAAACAATGTAGACGGGAGTCACTAAGGGGAATAACAATGAGACGGGGTCACTGAGAAGGTGAATACAATGTAACCGGGTCACTAGAACCAGATAACAGATGTAGACCGGGGTCACTAGAATCGGGATGAACAATGTAGCCGAGGTCACTAGAGAGAGTAACATGTAGACAGGGGTCACTAGGAGAGTGAACAATGTAGACGGTTCACTAAAACCAAGTACAATGTGAGCCGGGGTCACTAGAATCAGTGAACAATGTAGACCAGGGGTCACTGAATCAGATACAATGTAGACCGGGGTCACAGAAGCAGGATAACAATGTAGACGAGGTCCTAGAAGGAGAATAAACAGAGTAGACCGGGGTCAGTAGAACCAGGATAACATGTGACGGGTCTTCACTAAAACAGGATAACATGTAGACCGGGTGACTAAAACCAGAGATAAAATGTTAGACCGGGGTCACTAGAATCAGAATAACAATGTAGACCGGGGTCACTAGAATCAGAATAACCATGTAGACCGGGGTCACTAGAATCAGAATAACAATGTAGACCGGGGTCACTAGAACCAAGATAACAATGTAGACCGGGTTCACTAAACCAGATACAATTAGACCGGGTCACATAGAATCAATAACAATGTAGAACGGGGTCACTAGGAATCAGAATATACATGTAGACCGGGGTCACTAGAATAGAATAACAATGTGCACCAGAGTCATTGAAGGAGAATAACAATGTAGACCGGGGTCACTAGAACCAGGATAACAAATGTAGACCGGGGCCACTAGAAGGACAATACCAATGTAGACCGAGGTCACTAGACGGACAATACCAATGTAGACCGAGGTCACTAGAACCAGAATAAACATGTAGACCGGGGTCACTAGAAGCAGAATAACAATGTAGACCGGGGTCACTAGAAGCAGAATAAAAATGTAGCCCAGGGTCACTAGAATCAGAATAACAATGTAGACGGAGGTCACTAGAAGGAGATAATGTAACAGGGTCACTAGAACCAGGATACAAATGCTAGACGGGCAGAATAAACCATGAATACAAGGACCGGGGTCACTAGAATCAGAATAACAATGTAGACCGTGGTCACTAGATCCAGAATAACAATGTAGACAGGGGTCAATATAACCATGATAACAAATGTAGACCGGGGTCACTAAAACCAGAATAACAATGTAGACCGGGGTCACTAGATCCAGAATAACAATGTAGACCGTGGTCACTAGAACAGGAGTAACATGTAGAACCGGGGTCACTAAAGCCAGAATAACAATGTAGACCAGGGTCACTAGAATCGGAGAATAACAATTGTAGATCGGGGTCACTAGAAGGAGATAACCATGTAGACGGGGTACGTGAACCGATAACCATGTAACCGGCACTAGAACCAGAATAACCATGTAGACCGGGTCACTAGAACCAGAATAACATGTAGACGGGGGTCACTACAACCAGAATAACAATGTAGACCGGGGTCACTAGAACCAGAACAAACATGTAGACCGGGGTCACTAGAAGGAGAATAAAGATGTAGACCGGGGTCACTAGAATCAGAATAACAATGTAGACCGGGGTCACTAGAATCAGAATAACAATGTAGACCGGGGCCACTAGAATCAGATAACAATGTAGACCGGGTGTCATATGAAGGAGAATAACATGTAGACCGGGTCACTAGTAAGCAGAATAACATTGTAGGACCGGGGTCACTAGAAGTAACAATGAGACGGTTACTAAAATCCAGTAAAATGTGACCGGGGTCACTAGAATCAGAATAACAATGTAGACCGGGGGTCACTAGAATACAGGAATAAATGTAGACCGGGGTCACTAGAAGGAGAATAACCATTTAGACCGGGGTCACTAGAATCAGAATAACAATGTAGACCGGGGTCACTAGAAGGAGAATAACAATGTAGACAGGGGTCACTAGAAGGAGAATAACCATGTAGACCGGGGTCACTAGAAGGAGAATAACCATGTAGACCGGGGTCACTAGAAGCAGAATAACATGTAGACCGGGGTCACTAGAACCAGAATAACCATGTAGACGGGGTCACTAGAACCAGAATAACCATGTAGACCGGGGTCACTAGAAGCAATACAATGTAACCGGTCACTGAACATGTAAAATGTAGCCCGAGGGTCACTAGAAGCAGGATAACCAATGTAGCCAGGGTCACTATAAGCAGAATAACAATGTAGACGGGGTCACTAAAGCAGAATAAACAATGTAGACCGGGGTCACTAGAAGGAGATAACAAATGTAGACCGGGGTCACTAGAAGGGATAACACAATGTTAGACCGGGGTCACTAGAATCAGATAACAATGTAGCCCGGGGGTGGTCACTAGAATCGCAGGATAACAATGTAGACCGGGGTCACTAGAACCAGGATAACAATGTAGACCGGGGTCACTAAAACCAGAATAACAATGTAGACCGGGGTCACTAGAATCGGGATAACAATGTAGATCGGGGTCACTAGAAGGAGAATAACCATGTAGACGGGGGTCACTAGAACCAGAATAACCATGTAGACCGGGGTCACTAGAAGGAGAATAACAATGTAGACCGGGGTCACTAGAAGCAGAATAACAATGTAGACCGGGGTCACTAGAATCAGAATAACAATGTAGACCGGGGTCACTAGAAGGAGAATAACAATGTAGACCGGGGTCACTAGAATCAGAATAACAATGTAGACCGAGGTCACTAGAAGGAGAATAACAATGTAGACCGGGGTCAGTAGAACCAGGATAACAATGTTGACCGGGTTCACTAAAACCAGGATAACAATGTAGACCGGGGTCACTAGAATCAGAATAACAATGTAGACCGGGGTCACTATAACCAGTATAACAATGTAGACCGGGGTCACTATAACCAGGATAACAATGTAGACCGGGGTCACTATAACCAGAATAACAATGTAGACCTGGGTCACTAGAAGGAGAATAACCATGTAGACCGGGGTAACTAGAATCGGGATAACAATGTAGACAGGGGTCACTAGAAGGAGAATAACCATGTAGACCGGGGTCACTAGAAGGAGAATAACCATGTAGACCGGGGTCACTAGAACCAGAATAACCATGTAGACCGGGGTCACTAGAACCAGAATAACCATGTAGACCGGGGTCACTAGAACCAGAATAACCATGTAGACCGGGGTCACTAGAATCAGAATAACAATGTAGACCGGGGCCACTAGAATCAGGATAACAATGTAGACCGGGGTCACTAGAAGAGAGAATACAATGTAGCCGGGTCATAAAACCGATACATGTAGACCGGGGTCACTAGAAGCAGAATAACCATGTGACCGGGTATAAGAAACCATGTACGAAGGGGTCACTAGAAGGAGATAACAATGTAGACCGGGGTCACTAGAACCAGAATAACCATGTAGACCGGGGTCACTAGAGACATAATAAAAATGTAGACCGGGGTCACTAGAACCAGAATAACCATGTAGACCGGGGTCACTAGAAGCAGAATAACAATGTAAACCGGGGTCACTAGAAGCAGAATAAAAATGTAGCCCAGGGTCACTAGAAGCAGGATAACAATGTAGACCGGGGTCACTAGAAGCAGAATAACAATGTAGACTGGGGTCACTAGAATCAGAATAACAATGTAGACCGGGGTCACTAGAAGGAGAATAACAATGTAGACCGGGGTCACTAGAAGGAGAATAACAATGTAGACCGGGGTCACTAGAATCAGAATAACAATGTAGACCGGGGTCACTAGAACCAGGATAACAATGTAGACCGGGGTCACTAGAATCGGGATAACAATGTAGACCGGGGTCACTAGAAGGAGAATAACAATGTAGACCGGGGTCACTAGAAGGAGAATAACCATGTAGACCGGGGTCACTAGAACCAGAATAACCATGTAGACCGGGGTCACTAGAAGCAGAATAACAATGTAGACCGGGGTCACTAGAATCAGAATAACCATGTAGACCGGGGTCACTAGAAGCAGAATAACCATGTAGACCGGGGTCACTAGAAGCAGAATAACCATGTAGACCGGGGTCACTAGAAGCAGAATAACAATGTAGCCCGGGGTCACTAGAAGCAGAATAACAATGTAGACCGGGGTCACTAGAAGCAGAATAACAATGTAGACTGGGGTCACTAGAAGCAGAATAACAATGTAGACCGGGGTCACTAGAAGGAGAATAACAATGTAGACCGGGGTCACTAGAAGGAGAATAACAATGTAGACCGGGGTCACTAGATCGAATAACATGTAACCAGGGGTCATAGAGTCAGAATACCAATTTAGACCGTGGTCACTAGAAGCTCGATAAATATGTAGACCGGGGTCACTAGAAGCAGAATAACCATGTAGACCGGGGTCACTAGAAAGAGAATAACCATGTAGACCGGGGTCACTAGAGTCAGAATAACAATGTAGACCGGGGTCACTAGAAGGAGAATAACCATGTAGACCGTGGTCACTAGAATCAGAATAACAATGTAGACCGGGGTCACTAGAAAGATAATAACATATTAGACCGGGGTCCCTAGAAGCTAATAACAATGATAGACCGGGGGTCACTAGAAGCAGAATAACAATGTAGACCAGGGTCACTAGAACCAGAATAAGCATGTAGACCGGGGTCACTAGAACCAGAATAACCATGTAGACCGGGGTCACTAGAACCAGAATAACCATGTAGACCGGGGTCACTAGAACCAGAATAACCATGTAGACCGGGGTCACTAGAAGCAGAATAACAATGTAGCCCAGGGTCACTAGAAGCTGCATAACAATGTAGACCGGGGTCACTAGATCCAGAATAACAATGTAGACAGGGGTCACTAGAACCAGATAACAATGTAGACCGGGGTCACTAGAAGCAGAATAACAATGTAGATCGGGGTCACTAGAAGCAGAATAACAATGTAGACCGGGGTCACTAGAATCAGAATAACAATGTAGACCGGGGTCACTAGAATCAGAATAACAATGTAGACCGGGGTCACTAGAATCAGAATAACAATGTAGACCGGGGTCACTAGAATCAGAATAACAATGTAGACCGGGGTCACTAGAATCGGGATAACAATGTAGACCGGGGTCACTAGATCCAGAATAACAATGTAGACCGGGGTCACTAGATCCAGAATAACAATGTAGACCGGGGTCACTATAAGCAGAATAACAATGTAGCCCAGGGTCACTATAAGCAGAATACCAATGTAGACCGGGGTCACTAGATCCAGAATAACAATGTAGACAGGGGTCACTAGAACCAGGATAACAATGTAGACCGGGTCACTAAAACCAGAATAACAATGTAGACCGGGGTCACTAAAACCAGAATAACAATGTAGACCGGGGTCACTAGAATCAGAATAACAATGTAGACCGGGGTCACTAGAATCAGAATAAATGTAGACCGGGGTCACTAGACTCAGAATAACAATGTAGACCGGGGTCACTAGATTCAGAATAACAATGTAGACCGGGGTCACTAGAACCAGTATAACAATGTAGACCGGGGTCACTAGAAGCAGAATAACCATGTAGACCGGGGTCACTAGAAGCAGAATAACAATGTAGCCCAGGGTCACTATAAGCAGAATAACAATGTAGCCCAGGGTCACTATAAGCAGAATAACAATGTAGACCGGGGTCACTAGACAGAATAACAATGTAGGACAGGGGTCACTAGAACCAGATAACAATGTAGACAGGGTCACTAAAACCAGAATAACAATGTAACCGGGGTCACTAAAACCAGAATAACAATGTAGAACGGGGTCACTAGAATCGGGATAACAATGTAGACCGGGGTCAATAGAAGCAGAATAACAAACTAGCCCAGGGTCACTATAAGCAGAATAACAATGTAGACCGGGGTCACTAGAACCAGAATAACAATGTAGACCGGGGTCACTAGAAGCAGAATAACAATGTAGCCCAGGGTCACTAGAACCAGAATAACAATGTAGACCGGGGTCACTAGAATCAGAATAACAATGTAGACCGGGGTCACTAGAAGCAGAACAACAATGTAGACCGGGGTCACTAGAAGCAGAACAACAATGTAGACCGGGGTCACTAGAACCAGAATAACAATGTAGACCGGGGTCACTAGAACCAGAATAACCATGTAGACTCTTCTTCTTGTTATATGTGACATGACCATTTTTCCATATACACTGTGCATGGAGGAGTCAGATGATCTTTGGTTATCATCGTCTATTATGTAGACTTGTCCTGTTTGTCACATCTCTCTCTCATCTCCTCAGGTCCGGTCTGCGCCGGAGTGGTGGGACTGAAGATGCCGCGCTATTGCCTGTTTGGAGACACGGTGAACACAGCATCCCGGATGGAGTCTAATGGAGAAGGTACAGCAGAGGAACCGGTGGTCTTCACGGGACCATATATCCTACATAGAAAAGGTTGATGGACATAGAGTCCACAGGAAACCTAGAAGGGTCAGATGTCGCAGTCCAGATCTGATGCATTCTATGTCAGCGATAAGCCAAAAATGGTAGTCACTGCTCCCATACTGGCATCGGCCCCCAGCCCACCTGGGCTATATGTTCCTTGAATGAGGTGAATCATGGCCTCTTGTCCAGAGAAGTATGGTCCATGGAGTTGTGTGTATATATGTAGCATAGAAATGAGTCAGGGTACTTAGAGAAGGTTTTTAGAAGGTGTCATTGCTTGAGGTTATACAGGAAGGTCCTAGTGGCACAGGAAGGTCCGAGCACAGCAGAGTCCTGGAGCAGGAGGATCCTAGCACAGCAACATCCTAGCACAGAAAGGTCATGGATCAGGAGATTTCTAGCACAGGAGGATTCTAGAGCAGAAAAGTTATAGCATAGGAGAGTCCTAGTGCAGGAAGGTCCTAGAATGGGAAAGTCCTAACACAGGAGGGTCTTAGAGGGAGAAGGTCCTAGCACAGGAGGGTCCTAGCACCGAAAGGTCATAGAGCCAGAGGATCCTAGCACAAGTAACTCCTAGCACTGGAAGATCATAGCCAGAGGGTCCTGGAACTGGAAGATACTAGCAGAGGAAGGTCCAAACACCAAAAAGGTCATAGATTGCTCACGGAGGCTTACACTCTTTGACCAGTTTCCGCTCTTCCTCTGCACTAGTAGTTAGTCCTTTTCATCTTCATTTAATCCGTGAATAATTTGTGTGGTGACTAGTATTGTGGTTGAATTCAACGTCCATTAATTTGAGCAGTCCAGTTAACATCCATAATGGATAGCGAAGAATAGGTGGACCTCGGCTGGACTCGGAGGGTCCTGGCATAGGAAGGTTCTAGTGCCGGAGGGTCCTAGTCCAGAAGCGTCCTGACATAGAAAAATCCTGGCGCAGGGCGGTCTTGGCACAAGAGGGTCCTAGCAGAGAAAGGTCCCAGCACTGGAGTCACATGGTCAGCAGTAAAGTCCCCACATCTTTGTATAATCCATGGTTTCCTCTCTTCTCAGCTCTCAAGATCCACATTTCTTCAGCCACCAAGGAAGTCCTCGATGAATTCAGTTGCTTCCAGCTAGAACTGCGGGGAGACATCGAAATGAAGGTGAGAAAGACCATGGAGAATGATGGGAGTGATTACGTGATGAGGGTCATTACATAACGGGAGTATTTCATTGGTAGCAGTCATCACATGGTGGGAGTAGTTACATGATGGGAGTCACCGTCCTTTATAAAATAGAAAAGTCACATTTTCATCAATACGAGAGCTGGAAATTGTCTGATAGGAACTTTGATGGAGAAGAACCATAACATGTCCACCCTCTCACAGCACCAGTCTGATGTAGCAGAACCGTAACATGTCCACCCTCTCACAGAACCAGTCATATAGAGAGTGTCCATAACACATTTATCTTCTCACAGCACCAGTCTACTAGAGTCCATAACATGTCCACCCACTCACAGCACCAGTTTAATAGAGAGAGTCCATAACATGTCCACCCACTCACAGCACCAGTCTGATGGAGCAGAACCTCTAACCCTAGACAAATACTGAGCAGTAGATCTGCCCCCATGTTTTTGGAACTAGATGGTTCATCTTATGGAACTTGTATACTCTACTTCTTGTTTGTTACAGGGCAAGGGGAAGATGAGGACCTTCTGGTTACTTGGAGAGATGACAGACGACGATGTGATTTGAGGCTCTCCTATTCACCAACAGCTCCACATTTGGCCAGCCATGTCCTGAGCTGCTCACTAGACTGATCTGGGTTACAAGGTTATCCACTAACCGACCCACAGCCGCTCTTCCCAGAGCACATTGCATATGTAGGCCTCGTTGGTTGAATTAATTACACACCAGCTAATCAGCCAAGAGATGACCTCTGTATTGGTCACATGGCCGCAATACAAACCAACCTGAAGCCATACTTGGGCCACCACAAAGCCCATCATTGCAGGAGGAAATGCCGGGTCTAGAATGGGAAATATTACTCACGCCTTCAGTTTACAGACATTCACCAAAGAGATCCTGAGCAAGTTCAGAAAGGGGCAGAGTGTCTAGCAAGATTTTGTCCTCATGTGTTGGTACTGGACATACTGGTACAACTCAATAGAACCCTCAGTAGATGTAGCCACCGACCAAGTCCTTAATTATCCACCTTCTAGGTACCAATTACATGCTTCATCTTCACTGGAGTGTTCTACTAGACTTACTGGTTCTACCCAATGGAAGCCCAAGTAGATGCCAACATAAATCAAGTCCTCATCCACTGCTCAGATAAGTGAAAAGTCCTCCACATCCCTTGCTCGGTACCAAGCACACACTCGTTTTCACTGTACTAATGTACTGGACATATTGGTTCTACTTGGAGACACCCTAAGTAGATTCCATCACCGACAATCAAGTCCTCATCCACTGCTCAGATCAGTAAAAAGTCCTCCACAGTCTGTGCTCAGTACCAAGCACACACTCATTTTCACTTTACTGATCTACTGGACATATTGGTTCTACTTGGAGGAACCCTCAGTAGATTCCATCACCGACAATCAAGTCCTCATCCACTGCTCACACCAGTAACACACCCTCCACATCCTGTGGCCAGTACCAAGCCACACTCGCTTTTCATCTTCACTGGAGTGTTGTACTGGACGTTCTGGTTTTCCTCGGAGGAACCCTCAGTAGATGCCACCAACAACAACCAAGTCCTCATCCACTGTTCAGACCAGTAACATGTCCTTCACCTCCCTGTGCCCAATACCAAGCATATTTTTCATCTTCATTGAAATGTTGTACTGGAAATGTTAGTTTTACTCAATGGATCCCTTAGTAGATGGCACCACTAAATTCTCATCCACTGCTGAAACCGGTAGCACTTTCTCCACATCCTGCCCCCGGTACAAAGTCACATTCTCTCAATCTTCACTGGAGTGTTGTACTGGACATATTGGTTCTACTCCGAGGAAACCCCAGTAGACACCACCACCAAGCACATCCTCATCCACAGCCCGGTACCAAGCACACTCTTCATCTTCACTGAAGTGTTATACTGGACAGACTGGTTCTACTAAATTGAACCCTTCGTAGATGCCACCACCAACTAAGTCCTCATCCACTGTTCGGACCAGTAACACATCCTCCACATCCTGTGTCTGCTACCAGGTACATTCTTCATCTTTCCTGGACTGTTGTAATGGATATATTGGTTCTACTCGGAGGAACCCTTGGTAGATGTCATCACCAACTGAGTCCTCGTCCACTGCTCAGTCCAGTAACACGTCTTCCACATCTCTGTGTCCGGTACCAAGCGGCACTCACTCTTCATCTTTCCTGGCTCAGGATCTAGCAGTGGGCTACACCGATCATAGGAGGCAGAGCTCAGGAAAGTCATTGGTCGTCGGATCTGCCGCAAAAAACTAAAAAATATACAAAGTGTGGACAGTCCAGCCTTATAGCCACCCACCGCCCAATGCACCACCCAGGAATCACACTCACCATAGGCTAACATTCAGGGCTTCGTAAATACCCCAAAAGAAAGCAGAAGGACAAGATGTGCTCTGATCACAAGACGTGTAGCACGGGAGTCCCTGTAGCTGTACTGAGTCCACGGCACATTCAGCCTCAATAAAGACGAGTAGATCCTGAAGCTCACAGTCTGTGTTCTTGTCATTTTTGGTCATTGACCATCAGGTTGTCACAGCTATGCCAATCAGTGAGCCATGCTATATACAACATCCCATATGTTATATGCAACAGTTCCATGGTAACAACCCAAGATGCACTGACCAGTAACACCCCAAAATCCACAGACTTGTAATGCCTCAAAATGCACAGACCGGTAACACCCCAAAAAGTCCTTAAGGGATTAGGCAAGTTGTATCAGATTGTCCCAAGAAGAAGGTTTTGTAGGGAAGGCACACGTATAGGTAAGTGCCATAGGAGAAGGTTTGGTAGGTAAGTGCCATAGGAGGTTTGGTAGGTAAGTGCCATAGGAGGTTTGTTAGGTAAGGTTTGCCTGTAGGTCAGTGACATAGCAGAAGGTGTGGTAGGTAAGGTAAGCCTATAGAAAAGTGATATAGGGCAAGGCTTGGTAGATAATTTACACCTATAGGACAGTAACCTAGAAAAAGTTTTGGTAGATAAGCTTTGAATGTGGATAAGTGATATAGGAGAAGGTTTGGTGAGTAAGCTTTACATTTAGGTAAGCGACATACCAGATGTGGTAGGTAATTGTAACGGTCAGTGGAAGTGGATCCGCTGGACCACCACAAGTGATGGTGTAAGCCATGCCAGGGAGTGGAGTCTAAGTAGGTCCGGTTTTTACCAGAGCCTGCCGCAAAGCGGGATGGACTTGCTGCGGCGGATTGCTACCAGGTCGCCACCCCTGACGTGACTTGCTTGCGGTGGCAGCCGGGGTGTTGCGTGGTACAGAATCGTCAGGCAGGCTCGTAGTCGGGGACAGGCAGAAGGTCAGGACAGGCGGCAATGGTTCATGGTCGTGGACAGGCAGGAAGGTCAGGGCAGGCGGCAATGGTTCGTGGTCAAGGGATGGAGGCAGAAGGTACGGTACACAGTAGACAAACAAGATACTCGGGAACGCTTCCTCTTAAGGCACAGGGCACTATTGATTCAGCAGAGTAACACAGAAGGAGCAGGACTTAAATAGGGTCAGCGGCCAGTGCAACCAATCACCAGCACGCTGTCCCTTTAAATTTAGCTGCAGTACCGCACACGTGCCCTACAGGAACAGGAGCGCGGTGAGGTAAGTGCAGATCAGAGCTTTTGGTGTGCCTGCGACCCGATACAGGGGCCGCGGGGAAACCCGTAACATTAATGTACACCTATAGGTAAGTGACATAGAAGGTTAGACAGCTAGTGAGCAAGAGTCTAAGACTCGAAATGCGTCTGTTTCTTTGCCGTATTGGGGTCTATTGCCCTGTGCCACAGTGGACTCTCCTTTATATTTTTTTTTACAATAACGTTTCTGTTTTTATGCTCACGGACCTTGGTATCTTTAGTGGCGTCTTACCCTTCGGGACACGTCACTGGATATCCTTTCTTGCTTGTTGACATTCAAAGTTAACACACCTAACCTATGTAGGTGACATAGTAGAAGGTTTGGTAGGCAACAGTTACTTGTAGGTAAGGTTTGGTATGTAAACGACATAGAAAAATTGGTGAATAAGGTATACCTTTAGGTACATGACATAGGAGGTTAGGTGAGTAACATTTACAGGTAGATAAGTGACATAGCAGGAGGTCTGGTAGGTAAGGTACACCTATAGGTGACAGCAGAGGGTTCAATGGGTATGGTACACCTATAGGTAACATAGGGAAGGTTTAGTGGGTAAGGTACACCTACATGAAGTAGGTAAGGTAGGCCTATAGAAAAGTGACATAGGGGAAGGTTCGGTAGGTAAGTTAAGTCTATAGCAAATGACATAGCAGAAAGTTTGCTAGGCAAGTTATCAATGTAAGTGACCTAGCAGGAATTTGGTAGGTAAGATACACATATACATAAGTGACTAAGGAAAAAGTTTGCTGGGTATAGTACACCTACAGGTAAGTGACATAGGAGGAGGTTTGGTGGGTAAAGTACACCTCTAGGTAAGTGACAAAGGAGAAAGTTTGGTAGGTTAGCTTTACATGTGGGTAAGTTACACAGGAGAAGGTTTGTGGAGAAGTCCCCCTTGTTGTGGGTATGGTGGACTGGAGACATCTCTAACATGGAGAATGATTTAGCTTTACTGGATAAATGGTCAAAACGATGGAGCCTGCAGCTCAGCGTCTACAGATAATGAGAGAAGGATCCTCTGTCGGGTATCGTATCGCCCGCTCTTTGTCACAAGGACTAAACAGGAGGAGGTTTTAGGTTTCTGATTTCTGCCTGCTGCAAAATGAGCCCACACTGCAGCCCAACAGGAGGGAAAGTGAGACAAATGTACAGCAAGAGGTAGAACCAGGAAAATTGCGACCGTTTCCTCAAAGATTACAAGCGGTCAAAGCACTGAAGCACTAGAGCAGATACACACCACACAGTGTTTGATGCTGGTGTGCAATGTACTTTCCTTTTTGCTCCCTCCCCATGCTGCAGAGCTGGAGGAGGTTTGGTGTTGGTGTGCATTGTTCTAGGATTTTCCCTTCCCCATGCTGCACAGGTGGGTGAGGTGGATGAGGATTTGGCATTGGGAGGAGCACCAAGGAAAAAACACTGCACACCAAAACCTCCTCCAACTGTGCAGCATGGGGGGAAAGGGGCATCAACACCAAAATTTCCTCCAACTGTGCAGCCATAAAATGGAAAAAAAACACTACACACCAACACCAAAATTCCTCCAACTGTGCAGCAAGGGGGAGGGTCAACATAGTACATTGCACACCAACACCAAACGCTAATCCCAACTGAGCAGTATGGGGAGGGGGCACCATGGAAAGAACACTGCACACCAAAATCTCCAACTGTGCAGTATGGGGAAAGGGACAGCACTGAGGAGATTGTGGTGTTGGTGTGCAGTGTTGTTTCCAATTGTGCAGCATGTGCGAAAGGGGCATAATAGAAAGAACACCAACACCAAAACTTCCTCCAACTTTGCAGCATGGTGGGAAGAGATATTATGGAAATAACTCTACATACCAACACCAAACATAAATTCAAGTTGTGCAACATGGGGACAGGGCATAATGGAAAAATACTGCACACCAACACCAAAGACTTCCTCCAACTGTGTAGCGGGGGGAAGGGGCAATATAGAACATTGCAACCAATATCAAAAGCTAATCCCAAATGTGCAGTATGGGGAGGGAGCATAATGGAAAGTACACTGCACACCAACACTTCTTTCAACTATGTAGCATTGGGAGAGGAGGACATAATTGAAAGAACACTGCACATCAACACCAAAACCTCTTCCTACTGTACAGCACGGGGGACTTTATGGAAAGAACAGTGCACACCAAAACAACTCACTGCCATCAATGTCAAACTTCTGGGAACAAAAGTGAGTACACCCTTTAGTGACAATGGACATATTGGTCGACATATTAACATTTTGTTACTCAGACGTCAATTTTATTGCACACATTAGTAATTTAGAATGCGCCTGACTTTATGAACCTCTTCTACTGCTGATCATAGATTTAGCACTTTCTAGCTCCAAAACGTCAACTCAGGTAAACCACTTTTAACTTGGTCTGGCTATTCCAGCAGTAATGCGCCTAGTTTTGCCATCCTTGTCATAAATGTGTAAAATCATATGGTTGTAGTGCCACACCCCCAGAACATCCCCACAGCTTAGGTACATTACAAAGTGCTGCGGGTGTCTCTTTATGTATGAGCAGGTACATTATGAGTATATGGCTGTGCCAGTTTTTGGACTGAAAGGACGCCAGAATACTGGCACAGCAACATACATACATGTCGCCCATTGTGCCCAGTGCAAAAATTTTGTATGGCCCCATTATTTGCCAGCACTGCCTTAACTCTCTTGGGCATGGAGGTCACTAGAGCTTCACAGGTTGCATCCACTGGAATCCTCTTCCCTCCTCCATGATGACATCACAGAGCTGGTGGTGAGACCTTGCACTCCTCCACCTTCCATTTAAGTAGGCACCACCGATGCTCCATAGGATTTAGGTCTGGAGACCCCTGACCAATTCAGCACCTTTACCCTTATTTTGTTTAGCAAGGCAATGGTGGTCTTGGGGGGTGTCTGGGGTCGTTATCATGTTGGAGATCATGTTCTGCGGTCCAGAAGTTAGGAGATCATGTTCTGCTTCAGTATGTCACAGTAGATGTTGGCAGTCATGGTTCCCTCAATGCACAGGAGCTCCCCCCAGCCGGTAGCACTCATGCAGCCCCAAACCATGACACTCCCACCACCATGCTTGACTATAGGCAGACACACTTGTCTTTGTACTCCTCACCTAGTTGCTGCTACACATGCTTGATGCCATCTGAACCAAATAAGTTTATCTTGGTCTCATCAGAGCACAGGACATGGTTCCAGTAATCCATGTCCTTAGTCTGCTTGTGTTCAGGAAACTGTTTGTGGGCTTTATTGATGCATCAATTTTAGTAGAGGCTTTTTTCTGGGACAAAAGCCATGCAGACCGATGCAGTGTGCGGTATATGGTCTGAGCTCGGACAGGTTGACTCCCCACCCCTGTAAAATCTGCAGCAATGCTGGCAGCACTCATCTCTGGATATATTGCTGAGCACTTGCACTCATCTTCTTCGGTCGACCATAGCGAGGCCTGTTCTGAATGAGACTGGTCTTGTTAAACTGCTGTATGGTCTTGGCCCCCACACTGCAGCTCAGGGTCAGGGTGTTGGCAATCTTCTTATAGCCTCGGCCATCTTTATGTATTGCCTTATCTATATGAGGGAGGAGATATTTCTCCCAGATGTGACGTACCAGGAGATCGTTCTCCCGGATGTGACAAGAGATCGTTCTCCCGGATGTGACGTACCAAGAGATCGTTCTCCCGGATGTGTCGTACCGGGAGATCGTTCTCCCGGATGTGTCGTACCGGGAGATCGTTCTCCCGGATGTGTCGTACCGGGAGATCGTTCTCCCGGATGTGTCGTACCGGGAGATCGTTCTCCTGGATGTGTCGTACCGGGAGATCGTTTTTGTGAGAATGAGATACCAAAACAATCATTCTGGTGTTGACCGGATGTATTCTCAAGCCTTTTTAATTGACAGATGGGGTTATTCTGTTGTTGTGGATGATAATATTTTAGGTGGTGACAGATGTATTCTCGGGGATCCTTCAGTGACAGATGGGCTTGTTCTGTTGGTGGTGATGGAAGATATTTTAGGTGGTGATGGATGGATGATAGGGGCTCCTCCAGTGACAGATGGGCTTGTTCTTCTGGTGATGACGAACGTGTCCTCAAGGCTCCTCCAGTGATAGATGGACTTGTTCTGCTGGTTGTGATGGTGAGATATGGAGATATTTATGGTGGCGTTCAATTTTAATTTAAGGTTTCACCAGTGACAGATGGCTTTTCTTCTGTGTGACGAATGTATCCCTCAAGGCTTCTTCAGTGACAGATGGGGCTTGTTCTGTTGTTGTGGTGATATAATATTTAGGTGGTTCAATTTTAATTTGGTATCCCAGTGACAGATGGGCTTGTTCTGCTGGTGGTTAAATATAGGGATAATTCTGGTGGTGACTGATGGCTCCTCCAGTGACATATGGGCTCGTTCTTGTGGTGGTAACTGATGTGTCCTTAGGGCTCCTTCCATGACAGAATGGAGCTTTTCGCTGTTGGGTGGAATGGAGACTTTTTATGGTGGTGTTCGATGTTTTAAAAGGAGGGGCTTCTTCTGTCACGTGAACTATACGGGGATATTCTGGGTATGGTGGACCAATTGAATTTTAAGGTTCCCCAGTGACAGATCGGTTCGTTCTGCTGGCGTTGACTGATGGCTCCTCCAGTAACTGATGGGCTTGTTCTTCTGGTGGTAACGAATGTGTCCTCATGGCTTCCCCAGTGACAGATGGTGTTATTCTGCTGTTGGTGATGGCAGATATTTTAGGTGGTGATGGATGTATTAGAGGGTCTCCTTAAGTGACAAATAGACTTGTTCTGCTGGTGGTGATGGTGACATATGAGGATAATTCTGGTGGTGACTGATGTTCTGTCGGGGCTCCTCCAGTGACTGATGTGTGCGTTCTGCTGGTGGTGACCAGTTTCTCCTCCAGTAACTGATGGGCTTGTTCTTCTGGTGGTGGCTGATGGCTCCTTCAGTGACAGGCTTGCTCTCCTGGTGGTGACCGATGGCTCCTCCAGTGACAGATGAGCTCATTTTGCTGGTGGTGACTGATGGCTCTTTCATTAACTGATGGGCTTGTTCTTCTGGTGGTGACATATGTGTACTCAGGGCTCCTCCAGTGACAGGCTCGTTTTTCTGGTGGTGACAGACGGCTCCTTCAGTGACAGGCCCGTTCTTCTGGTGGTGACTGGTGTCCTTAGGGCTCTTCCAATGACAAATGGAGTTATTCCGCTGTTGGTGAATGGAGACATTTTAGGTGGTGATGGATGTATTAAAAGGTGCTCCTTCAGTGACATACGGGGATAATTCTGGTGGTGACCAATGATTTCTCAGGGCTCCTCCAGTGACAGATCGGTTCGTTCTCCTCGTGGTAACCGATGGCTCCTCCAGTGACACAGTCATTCTGCTGGGGGTGACGTATGTGTCCCCAAGGCTCCTCCAGTCACAGATGGGTTTGTTCTGCTGGTGTTGACTGATGGCTCCTCCAGTAACTGATGGGCTTGTTCTTCTGGTGGAGACGTATGTGTATTTAGGGCTCCCCCAGTGACGGGCCCGTTCTTCTGGTGGTGACCAATGGCTCCTCAAGGGACAGGCTTGTTCTTCTGGTTGTGACCGATGGCTACTCCAGTGACAGATGGGCCCATTCTGCTGGTGGTGACCGAATGCTCCTCCAGTGACATGCTCGTCCTTCTGGTGGTGACTGATGGATTCTCCAGCGACAGGCTCATTCTGTTTTTGGTGACCGATAGCTCCTCCAGTGACAGATGTGCTCTTTATTCTGGTGTTGACCAATGGCTCCTCCAGAGTCAGGCTTGTTCTTCTGGTGGTGCCGATCGCTCCTCCTGAGACAGATGGGCTTGTCCTGCTGGTGGTGACCTTCTTTTTCAAGTGTTTCTTTCTGTTAGTCTTCATGATTATGGCTCATTACAGCCAAGGAAAACCCAAAGGTCCTTATCTCAGAAAATTAGAATATTATATAAGACCAACTTTAAAACATTTTTGGAACACAAATGTCGGCCAAATGAAAAGTATGTACAGTAAATGCCCTCAATACTTGGTCATGGTTCCTTCTGCAGGAATGACTGCATTAATGCGGCGTGGTATGGAGCTCATCAGCTGGTGGCACTGCAGAGGTGTTATGGAAGCCCAGGTTGCTTTGATAAGAGCCTTCAGCTTGTCTGCATTGTTGGGTCTGGTGTCTCTCATCTTCCTCTTGACACTACCCTATAGATGCTCTATAGGGTTAAGGTCTGGCGAATTTTCTAGCCAATCAAGCAACGTGATACTGTGGTTATGAAACCAGGTATTGGTATTTTTGGCAGTGTGGACAGATGCCAAGTCCTTCTGGAAAATGAAAATTCCACCTCCAAAAAGCTTGTCGGTAGACAGAAGCATTAAAGGCCCTAAAATTACCTGGTAGACGGCTGCGCTGACTTTGGTCTTGATAAAACACAGTGGACCTACATCAGCAGATGACATGGCTCCCCAAGCCATCATTGACTGTGGAAACTTCAGACTAAACCTCAAGCAACTTGGATTGTGGTCTCTCCACTCTCTGGGATCTTGATTTCCAAATGAAATGCAAAATTTACTTCAATTTGAAAACAACACCTGGGACACTGAGCTCAGTCCAGTTCTTTTTCTCCTTGGCCCAGGTAAGACGCTTCTGCCAGTCTATTGGTCATGAGTGGCCTGACATATGGAAGGCGACACTTGTAGCCCATATCCTGGATACATCTGTGTGTGGTGGAAGCATTGACTCCAGCAGAAGCCCACTCTTTGTGAATCTCCCCCAAATTTTTGAATGGCCTTTTCTTAACAATCCTATCAAGGCTGCGGTTATCCCGGTTGCTTGTGCACCTTTTCCTACCACATTTTTCCCTTCCACTCACTTGTCCATTAATAAATTTTTGATCAACTCTTTCTAACTGCCACTTACGTTCCAGCTCTCTGAACAGACCAGCGTCTGTAGACAATTCCTTTTGTGGCAATACCGATTCCTTGTTGAGCAGGAGTTCCATGATTGCCTCTGGACATCTGTCCCAGTCAGCAGTCTTCCCCAAGATTGTGGTCCCACTGAACCAGACTGATTAGGGACCCTTTCAAATGCTTTGAACCCTTTGCATATGTTTTGGTAATTATTCCTAATTTCTGTAAATAATACTTTATGAGTTTATCTTTGGTCTGTAAGCATATCATCAAGAATAAAATAAAGAAACACTCAAAAAAGTTCCACTCTGGTTTGTAATGACTCTATATAATATACAGAGATTCTCTTATTGAATTACTGAAAGTAAAACTTTGTTGGTTGAGTTTTCAATTTCTTGAGAAGCACCTGCATGTGTCCTCAGGGATCCTTCAGTGACAGATGCACTTGTTCTGCTGGTGGTGATGGTGAAATATGGAGATATTTCTAGTGGTGACCGCTTGTTTTGCTGTTGGTGACTGATGTTTCCTCTGGGCTCCTACATTGATAGATGGGGCTATTCTGCGGTGGTACACGGACATCTGCAGATCACTGTCTCTTGATTACGATGGGGACATAAACCATGCTCCTTGTCCTGTGGTGGAGGTGGGGGGTGGAGAGGAGTGAAGTATGGCAATTGGTGGCCTTGGGGATTATCATTTTCGTGTACCCATGAGAGAGCGAGGAGACCTTATGTGCTGATTGACCCTTTCACTAGGTTAAGACATGAGGATAACATTGTATATTGTGGGAATCACATGTTAGGGTAATTTTCAATGCCGTGTGGTAGTGGCTGATCCAGATAGTGATGTACTGGGGTGGAAAAAGCGGAGCTTCTCTTGAAGGGAGAGTCCCGGGTTCTGACATCTGAGACTCCCTGCACAGAGAAGACACAGAAGGAAACGTCAGGACAAGGGACGACGGGACAAAGACTAAAGCATTGTGTATGATAAGGTGACCAACCGTAATGCTGTGAACATTCTCAGTCCAGAAGGTCACGGCCTGCTCGCTGCGATAGTCATGGCTCTGTCCAACACAAAAGACAACAATCAGTATTCCAAGCCTACTGCTGTATAGAATGGATCTTCTGATTACAACTGAGCGTAAAAGGCATCTACCAATCACAAGTGATCATGGGATGGAGATGCTGATCACAACTGGTCGCACTAGGGATCTGCCAATCATAAATGATCATAGAAGGGATTTGCTGATCACAACTGATAATCTGAGGGATCTGACTATTCTAACTGATCATAGGAGGTATCTGCCGATCACATCTAATCACAAAAGGAATTTGCCAATCACATCTGAGGGATCTGCCGATCCCAAATGATCATGGGAGGGACATCTGATCAGTGGAGGGATTTGCCGATCAGTAGATCACATTTAAAAACCCATCTCTTATTTATAGCCACGTACCTTACTGGGAGCTGGAGTCCGTGGCTGGAAGCCCTCCACCTGATAGTCTCTCTTAGTTGTGGACTCTGTGATGTCCATCTCTTCTGCTGGAGACATCATCTCTTCCAGAAGGTCCTGACTGCCACCAGAGAAGACAGAAATCACATCTATGATCAGAACTACCATAGTTGAAAGCCTCTTACTCCTCCTCTCACTGGTGTAGTGCGCTCTCAGCTAGTGCAATACTCTCTGTCCCAGGCTAGTGTAGTGCGCTCTCGCTCTCTCTGGTGTAGTACATATTATCTCTCAGGCTGCTCAAAGTACTCTGTCCCAGCTAGTGTACTTGCGCTCCTCGTGCTCTCATCCTGGTGTAAGTACATTCTCTCAGGCTGGTACAGTACTCTCTCTCTCTCTCTCTCTCTGATGTAGTGCGCTCTCTCTCTCAGGCTGGTGTAGTACACTCTATTTCTCAAGCTGGTTAAGTACACTCTCGTCGTCTTTCTCGGCTGGTGTAGTACCCTCTTTTAGGCTTGTGTAGTACTCTGACAGTACTCGGTCTGGTGTAGTACTTTTTAAACCCACCTGCACTCTCTCGCTCTCTGTAGAGGTAGTATACATAAGTTCTTGTTATGTACACTCTGACTCGGGCGAGGGTAGTACTTTTTGCCCCCTCCTCACTCTCTGTATGTAGTATAGCATTAGGCTTGTGCAGTACTCTCTGTCCGGCGGTGTATACTTTTGCCCCTCCTCACTCCTCGCTCGCTGTAGGTAGTATACATTGGGCTTGTTATACCTCTGTCTCGGCGGGTGATACTTTTATCTCTCACGTGGGTATATACTTTACTTGGTGGTACCCCTTCTCAGGCGGGTAGTATTTTTTCCCTCTCGCCGCTCTCTGAGGAGTATACTTTAGCTTGTGTATACTCCGTCCGGGCGGGTGTAGTACTTTTGGAAACCCCTCACCTCTTGCTTGCTCTCTTGGGTAGATACATAGGCTTGTGCATACTCTCTGTCTGGGGCTGGGGTAGACTTTTGCCCCCCCAAATCTCTCGCTCGCTGTAGGAGTATAATAGGCTTGTCAAAATCTTGTCTCGGGCTGGGTGTACTTTTCCCCCCTCCTCACTCCCCTCGCCGCTGGGGTATATATTTTTGCGGTTTTTTTTATTTTTGCCTCTCCTCATCCTGTGGGTAGTATACATAATTTTTTGTGAGTACCTCTTTCTTTTTGCTGGTTTCATATTTTTTTTCCTCCGCTCTCTCGCTGAGGTATATAATTAGGCTTGTGCAGTACTCTCGTCTCGGGCTGGGTATATTTTTTGCCCCCCTCCTCTCTCGCCTCTGTAGGTAGCATACATGGGCCCTTTGGAAACTCGTCCGGGCGGTGTAACTTTTTCCCCCTCCTACCCGTGGGTAGTATACATCGGGGTTTTGGTAGTACCCCTGTCTCGGGGGGTGTAGCTTTTGCCCCCCCTCACTCTCTCGCTCTCTGTAGGTAAAAACTTTGGGCTTGTGTAGTACTTTTGCCCCTCCTCACTCTCGTATTTAGTATACACAGGCGGGTTATTACCTCTTCTCAGGCGGTGTATTTTTTTTTTGCCTCACGTTGCTCCGTAGGTTATACATTAGGCTTGTAAGTATCCTGTCTCGGCTGGTGTATACTTTTTACCTCACTGTGGTAGTATACATTGGGCTTGTGGTACTCTCTTCTGGGGGCTGGAAAAGTATTTTTGGGGCCCCTCACTCCTCGCCGTCTCTGTGGGTGTAACTTTAAGGCGTGGGGTAGTACCCTGTCTTGGGCTGGTGTAGTACTTTTTGTCTTTCGCTGTAGGTAGTATACAGTAGGCGGTTATACTCCTGTTTTGGGGGCTGGTGAGACTTTTTGCCCTTTCGCTGTAGGTAGTATCATTGGGCTGTGTATACTCCTGTCTGGGCTGGTGTATATTTTTTGCCTCTCGCCGCCTCGGGGGGATAACATTAGGCGTGTTAGTACTTTTTGCCTCTCCTCACTTTTTTTTAAAGGAGATACAAAAGGCTTGTGTTTTACCTCGTCTGGGGCTGGTGTAGTACTTTTTGCCTCTCCTCTCCCTCGCGTAGTTATACATTAGGCTTGTGTATTACTCTGTCTCGGGCTGGTGCAGTCCTTTTTGCCTCTCGCTCTCTGTAGGTAGTATACATTATGCTTGTGTGGTTCTCTCTGTCTCTTGCTGGTTCAGTACTTTTTTCCTCTCGCTCTCCCCGTGGTAGTAACATTGGGCTTGGCTACTCTCTGTCTCGGGCTGGTGTAGTACTTTTGCCCCTCCTCACTCTCTCGCTCGCTGTAGGTAGTATACATTAGGCTTGTGCAGTACTCTCTGTCTCGGGCTGGTGTAGTACTTTTGCCCCTCCTCACTCTCTCGCTCGCTGTAGGTAGTATACATTAGGCTTGTGCAGTACTCTCTGTCTCGGGCTGGTGTAGTACTTTTGCCCCTCCTCACTCTCTCGCTCTCTGTAGGTAGTATACATTAGGCTTGTGTAGTACTCTCTGTCTCGGGCTGGTGTAGTCCTTTTTGCCTATCGCTCTCTGTAGGGAGTATACATTAGGCTTGTGTATTACTCTGTCTCAGGCTGGTGTAGTCCTTTTTGCCTCTCGCTTGCTCTCTGTAGGTAGTATAGGTTAGGGGGGTGTAGTACTCTCTGTCTCGGGCTGGTGTAGTCCTTTTTGCCATCGTTTCTCTGTGGGGTGTAACATTAGGCTTGTGTTGTACTCTCTGTCTCGGGCTGGTGTAGTACTTTTGCCCCTCCTCACTCTCTCGCTCTCTGTAGGTAGTATACATTAGGCTTGTGTAGTACTTTTGCCCCTCCTCACTCTCTGTAGGTAGTATACATTAGGCTTGTATAGTACTCTCTGTCTCAGATTGGTGTAGTACTTTTTGTCTCTCGCTGTAGGTAGTATACCTTAGGCTTGTATAGTACTCTCTGTCTCGGGCTGGTGTAGTCCTTTTTGCCCCTCACTCTCTCGCTCTCTGTAGGTAGTATACATTAGGCGTGTGTAGTACTCTCTGTCTCGGGCTGGTGTAGTACTTTTTGCCTCTCGCTCTCTCGCTGTAGGTAGTATACATTAGGCTTGTGTATTACTCTGTCTCGGGCTGGTGTAGTACTTTTTGCCCCTCCTCACTCTCTTCTGTAGGTAGTATACATTAGGCTTGTGTATTACTCTCTGTCTCGGGCTGGTGTAGTACTTTTGCCCCTCCTCACTCTCTCGCTCTCTGTAGGTAGTATACATTAGGCTTGTGTAGTACTCTCTGTCTCAGGCTGGTGTAGTACTTTTTGTCTCTCGCTGTAGGTAGTATACATTAGGCTTGTGTGGTACTCTGTCTCTTGCTGGTTCAGTACTTTTTTCCTCTCGCTCTCTCGCTGTAGGTAGTATACATTAGGCTTGTGTAGTACTCTCTGTCTCGGGCTGGTGTAGTCCTTTTTGCCTCTCGCTCTCTGTAGGTAGTATACATTAGGCTTGTGTATTACTCTCTGTCTCGGGCTGGTGTAGTCCTTTTTGCCTATCGCTCTCTGTAGGTAGTATACATTAGGCTTGTGTATTACTCTCTGTCTCAGGCTGGTGTAGTCCTTTTTGCCTCTCGCTTGCTCTCTGTAGGTAGTATACATTAGGCTTGTGTAGTACTCTCTGTCTCGGGCTGGTGTAGTCCTTTTTGCCTATCGCTCTCTGTAGGTAGTATACATTAGGCTTGTGTAGTACTCTCTGTCTCAGGCTGGTGGAGTACTTTTTCACCTCCTCACTCTCTCGCTCTCTGTAGGTGGGTATACTTAGGCTTTTTGTAGTACTTTTGCCCCTCCTCACTCTCTGTAGGTAGTATACATTAGGCTTGTATAGTACTCTCTGTCTCGGGCTGGTGTAGTACTTTTTGTCTCTCGCTGTAGGTAGTATACATAAGGCTTGTGTAGTACTCTCTGTCTCGGGCTGGTATAGTCCTTTTTGCCCCTCACTCTCTCGCTCTCTGTAGGTAGTATACATTAGGCTTGTATAGTACTCTCTGTCTCAGGCTGGTGTAGTACTTTTTGTCTCTCCCCCTCTCCGCGGGGTAGGATGTATACATTAGGCTTGTGTATTACTCTGTCTCGGGCTGGTGTAGTACTTTTTGCCCCCTCCTCCTCCACTCTCTTGCTCTCTGTAGGTAGTACATTAGGCTTGTGTATTACTCTCTGTCTCAGGCTGGTGTAGTACTTTTGCCCCTCCTCACTCTCTCGCTCTCTGTAGGTAGTATACATTAGGCTGGTGTAGTCCTCTCTGTCTCGGGCTGGTGTAGTACTTTTTGCCTCTCGCTCTCTGTAGGTAGTATACATTAGGCTTGTGTGGTACTCTGTCTCTTGCGGGTTCAGTACTTTATTCCTCTCGCTCTCTCGCTGTAGGTAGTATACATTAGGCTTGTGTAGTACTCTCTGTCTCGGGCTGGTGTAGTCCTTTTTGCCTATCGCTCTCTGTAGGTAGTATACATTAGGTTTGTGTAGTACTCTCTGTCTCGGGCTGGTGTAGTACTTTTTGCCCCTCCTCACTCTCTCGCTCTCTCTCTGTAGGTAGTATACATTAGGCTTGTGTAGTACTCTCTGTCTCGGGCTGGTGTAGTACTTTTGCCCCTCCTCACTCTCTCGCTCTCTGTAGGTAGTATACATTAGGCTTGTGTAGTACTCTCTGTCTCAGGCTGGTGTAGTACTTTTTGCCTCTCGCTGTAGGTAGTATACATTAGGCTGGTGTAGTACTCTCTGTCTCGGGCTGGTGTAGTCCTTTTTGCCCCTCCTCACTCTCTCGCTCTCTGTAGGTAGTATACATTAGGCTTGTGTAGTACTCTCTGTCTCGAGCTGGTGTAGTACTTTTTGCCTCTCGCTCTCTGTAGGTAGTATACATTAGGCTTGTGTAGTACTCTCTGTCTCAGGCTGGTGTAGTACTTTTTGTCTCTCGCTGTAGGTAGTATACATTAGGCGTGTGTAGTACTCTCTGTCTCAGGCTGGTGTAGTACTTTTTGCCTCTCGCTTGCTCTCCGTAGGTAGTATACATTAGGCGTGTGTAGTCCTCTCTGTCTCGGGCTGGTGTAGTACTTTTTGCCTCTCGCTCGCTCTCTGTAGGTAGTAAACATAAGGCTTGTGTAGTACTCTCTGTCTCGGGGTGGTGTAGTACTTTTGCCCCTCCTCACTCTCTCGCTCTCTGTAGGTAGTATACATTAGACTTGTGTAGTCCTCTCTGTCTCGGGCTTGTGTAGTACTCTCTGTCTCGAGCTAGTGTAGTACTTTTTGCCTCTCGCTGTAGGTAGTATACATTAGGCTGGTGTAGTCCTCTTTCTCGGGCTGGTGTAGTCCTTTTTGCCTCTTGCTCTCTGTAGGTAGTATACATTAGGCTTGTGTAGTACTCTCTGTCTCGGGCTGGTGTTGTACTTTTTGCACCTACTCACTCTCTTATTTGCTCTCTGTAGGTAGTATACATTAGGCTTGTGCGGTACTCTGTCTCGGGCTGGTGTAATACTTTTTGCCTCTCGCTCTCTCGCTGTAGGTAGTATACATAAGTCTTGTGTAGTACTCTCTCTCGGGCTGGTGTAGAACTTTTTGCCCCTCCTCACTCTCTTGCTGTAGGTAATATACATTAGGCTTGTGTATTACTCTCTGTCTCGGGCTGGTGTAGTACTTTTTGTCTCCTCCCCTGTAGGTAGTATACATTAGGCTGTGTGGAAACTCTGTCTCGCTGGTTAGTACTTTTTTTCCTCTCGCTCTCTCGCTGTAGGTAGTATACATTAGGCTTGTGTAGTACTCTCTGTCTCGGGCTGGTGTAGTACTTTTTGCCTCTCGCTCTCCGTAGGTAGTATACATTAGGCTTGTGTAGTACTCTCTGTCTCGGGCTGGTGTAGTACTTTTTGCCCCTCCTCACTCTCTGTAGGTAGTATACATTAGGCTTGTGTAGTACTCTCTGTCTCGGGCTGGTGTAGTACTTTTTAACCCTCCTCACTCTCGCTCGCTCTCTGTAGGTAGTATACATTAGGCTTGTGTAGTACTCTCTGTCTCGGGCTGGTGTAGTACTTTTGCCCCTCCTCACTCGCTCTCTGTAGGTAGTATACATTAGGCTTGTGTAGTAATCTCTGTCTCAGGCTGGTGTAGTACTTTTGCCCCTCCTCGCTCGCTGTAGGTAGTATACATAAGGCTTGTGTAGTACTCTCTGTCTCGGGCTGGTGTAGTCCTTTTTGCCCCTCACTCTCTCGCTCGCTCTCTGTAGGTAGTATACATTAGGCGTGTGTAGTACTCTCTGTCTCGAGCTGGTGTAGTCCTTTTTGCCTCTCCTCCCTCTGAGGTAAGGTATATCATTAGGCTTGTGGTAGAAACTCTCTGTCCGGGCTGGTGTAGTACTTTTGCCCCCCTCCTCCTCTCGTAGGTAGTATACATTAGGCTTGTGGTAGTCTCTTGTCTCGGGCTGGTGTAGTACTTTTGCCCCTCCTCACTCTCTGTAGGTAGTATACATAAGGCTTGTGTGGTACTCTCTGTCTCGGGCTGGGGTAGTACTTTTTGCCTCTCGCTCACTCTCTCGCTGTAGGTAGTATACATTAGGCTTGTGTATTACTCTCTGTCTCAGGCTGGTGTAGTACTTTTTGTCTCTCGCTGTAGGTAGTATACATTAGGCTGGTGTAGTCCTCTCTGTCTCAGGCTGGTGTAGTACTTTTTGCCTCTCGCTCGCTCTCTGTAGGTAGTATACATTAGGCTTGTGTAGTACTCTCTGTCTCGGGCTGGTGTAGTACTTTGCCCCTCCTCACTCTCTCGCTCTCTGTAGGTAGTATACATTAGGCTTGTGTAGTACTCTCTGTCTCGGGCTTGTGTAGTACTCTCTGTCTCGAGCTATTGTAGTACTTTTTGCCTCTCGCTGTAGGTAGTATAAATTAGGCTGGTGTAGTCCTTTTTGCCTCTTGCTCTCTGTAGGTAGTATACATTAGGCTTGTGTAGTACTCTCTGTCTCGGGCTGGTGTAGTACTTTTTGCCTACTCCCTCTTATGCTCTCTGTAGTAGTATACATAGGCTTGTGGGTACTCTCTGTCTCGGCTGGTGTATTACTTTTGCCCTCCTCAGCTCTCCTCGCTGTAGGTAGTATACATTAGGCGTGTGTAGTACTCTCTGTCTCGGGCTGGTGTAGTACTTTTTGCCTCTCACTGTAGGTAGTATACATTAGGCTGGTGTAGTACTCTCTTTCTCGAGCTGGTGTAGTACTTTTGGCCCTCCTCACTCTCTCGTTCTCTGTAGGTAGTATACATTAGGCTTTGTGTATTACTCTCTGTCTCAGGCTGGTGTAGTCCATTTTGCCTCTCGCTTGCTCTCTGTAGGTAGTATACATTAGGTTTGTTTAGTCCTCTCTGTCGGGGGCGGGTTTAGTATTTTTGCCCCTCCTCACTCTCTGGGGTATATATTTTTGGGCCCGGGGGTGTAGTTACTCTTTTTGTCCCCGGGCTGGTGTAGTCCTTTTTGCCTTTTTGGCTCTCTGAAAGGTAGTATCCCTTGGGCTTTTTGTAGTACTCTCCGTCTCGGCGGGTGTAGTATTTTTTGCCTTTTCGCTTGCTCTCTGTAGGTATATACATTAGGTTTGGTGTAGAAACTCCCCTGTCCCCGGGCCCCTGGGGGAAAATATTTTTTCCCCCCCCTCACTCTCGTGGTAGTAAAACATTGGGCGGGTTTTGTAGCCCTCTCTGCCCGGGGGCTGGTGTAGTCCTTTTTGCCTCTCGCTCTCTTAGGTATATACATTAGTCTTGTGTAGAAATCTCTTTTCCCCCGGGCGGGTGTAGCCCCTTTTTGCCTTTTCGCTCTTTTGTAGGTATTTATACTTTGGGTTTTTGTTTTACTCTCTGCCCTCGACCGGTTCAGTATTTTTTTCCCCTCTCACTGTGGGTTTAGAAATACAATGTACTGGGGCGGGGAAACTATTTTTTTTTCCTCCCCTCCTGAAAAGCTGTGGGATTTTTCCTTTCCGTCTTTTTTTTCCCTTTCTTATTACAAAGCAGCCATTTTTCCCATGCGGGGTTTTGGGTAAGGGGAAGAAAGACGTGGAGGTTTCCAAAGACTCTCCATCTGGATCAGGGGGGCGTCCCAACGGGTGGGCACTGCCCTCCCCAAAGGGGCAAGGGTCTGTGCACATGTGAAATCAACCCCCCCCAGAGGGCATAAACCGCCCATAAACTCTGATAAAAGGGGAAATCTTTTATGTAAACAAAAAACAGGCCACCTGTCATATAAATTTCCCATCACATTGGCTTCACCTTTTTATCTATCGGGCCACATCCCTGGATACTGGCGGAAGATTAAAAGCCCTTTCCCCCCCAAACCCGGGGCTCAGAAATTTAGGGGCCCTCAAATTTCCATGCTTTCAAATTTTCCGACTAATACTGGGCCCCCCCCCCCCTTTCCAAACCCCTGAACACTCACAAAACTTTATTATATGACCCTTCCCCCCTAATACTTTTGGGAGGGGTTTTAAGGGTGACAAATAAAACCCCCCCCCCCCCCCTCCCTGGGGTTAATGGGGGCAGCAAGGATACCACCAGCTCCCCCACTCCCCCTCCCAAACCCTCCATCCCCCTCACAGTCCCCTGTCTATCCCCCCTTTACCCCCCTCACACCCCAAGGTTTCCCCACAGCACAAAACCCCATAATCCCTCAAAACCATAAAACCACAGCACGCCCCATAACCCTCACCCCAAAAAAGAACACCACAAATTTCCAGACCCCCCAAAAAAAACGCTTCACCCCTCTGATATATGGTGGTGGCTGGTGGACACCTCTTACCTGAATTTGAGATAGAGATCTCTTCTGAGCGCCTCTTCCCTGGGGCCTGGGAAAAAAGAGTGAAAAAATGTGAGACCAAAAAATTCCGGGGACTTTAAACCCTACGTCCTCTCCCCCCTTTTGAAGTACCCCCGCGTCACCCTGGCCCAGAGCTGGGCCTCTTTAACGAACCCTTTCGGGGTTTGTGACTTGGCCATGTCAGCTAGAAGCTGTATGCTCAAGATCCCCTTGTGTCCATGTCGGGGGCCCCCGAGAAATTTTTTGGGTGGGGCCAGAGACCAGGTGGGGCACTATCCCCCCTTTCCGAAAGCTCTCTGTCCCAAAGGCAAGAGAAAGCCGAAAAAGGGAAAAATTAGATTACGAAACCTAACCCCAGAACACAATAAAGCCCTAGCCCCTAAAATAAAGGGCCCCTCCACTCTGCGGGCCCACCTTTTTAAACCCCCAGAACAAAAATGAAGTCTAGCCCCTACATGATCCCCCTCCACCTCTGCTGCCCACCACATGTAGACCCCAGAACACAATGAGGTCTAGCCATTCCCTTTATCCCCCCCCCACCTCATTAACCCCAGAAACAATGAAGCCCAACCCCAAAATTTAAACCCCCCCTCCACCTCTGCTACCCACCTCATGTAGACCCCAGAACACAGTGACTTCTAGCTTCTCCACGATCCGCCTCCACCTCTGCTGCACACCTCCTTTAGACCCCAGACCACAATGACGTCTAGCCCCTACATGATGCTCCTCCACCTCTGCTGCCCACCTCATGTAGACCCCAGAACATGATGTCTAGTCCCTACATGATCCCCCTCCACCTCTGCTGCCCACCTCATGTAGACCCCAGAACACAATGAGGTCTAGCTTCTCCATGATCCCCCTCCACCTCTGCGCAACCCTCATGAGACCCCAAAACACAATACCCCCCCCTACCCAAAACTATGCTCCTCCACCTCTCTGCCCTCTCATAACCCCCCAGAAAACAATGACGTCTAGCTTCTCCATGACCTCCTCCACCTCTGCTGCCCACCTCATGTAAACCCCAGAACACAATGAAGTCTAGACCCTACATGATGCCTCTCCACCTCTGCTGCCCACCTCGTGTAGACTCCATAACATAATGATTTCTAGTCCCTACATGATCCCCCCCCCAATGAACCCCCAGAACATAATACGCTACTTTTCCATGATGCCCCTCCACCTCTGCTGCCTACCTCATGTAGACCCCAGAATACAATGACGTCTAGCTTCCCATGATGCCCCTCCACCTCCTGCCCACCTCATATAGACCCCAGAACACAATTATGTATAGCCCCTCCACCTTTACTGCTCACCTCGTGTGCCTGTCCACCTCTGCTGCCCACCTTATCAAAAACCTCAAACACAATGAGTTTACCCCCACACCATGGCTCTTCACCTCTGCTGCTCACCTCATCTAGACACAAGAACACAATGATGTCTAGCCCCTCCACCCCTGCTGCCCACCTCATGTAGACCCCAGAACATAATGACGTCTAGCTTCTCCATGATCCCCCTCCACCTCTGCTGCCCACCTCATGTAGACCCCAGAACACAATGAGGTCTAGCTTCTCCATGTTGCCCCTCCACCTCTGCTGCCCACCTCATGTAGACCCCAGAACATAATGACGTCTAGCTTCTCCATGATGCCCCTCCCCCTCTGCTGCCCACCTCATATAGACCCCAGAACACAATGATGTCTATCAACTCCAGGAAAGGGTATAAAAAAAACAATAAAGACTCAGCATTAGACTTTCGGATACCAGTGACAATACTGACCTCTTCCTGCCAGTTACTCAGCAAACAGGGGGATACTGTGGGGGATTCCTGAGTAATGTCCTCCATAGTGCGCCTTAGAAAAGAGAGACATTGAATGACTGTACAGCAAGATCAGCAGAGCCAATCCAACTACAAATGTGATCTCTCTCTATTACCGGCTCCGTTCTCCCCGGTCTCCTCTCTCTATTACCGGCTCTCTGCTCCGTTCTCCCCGGTCTCCTCTCTCTATTACCGGCTCCGCTCCTTCTCCCGGCCTCCATTCCCGCTCTCTCTCCTTTCCCCCCCGGGCCCCCTCCTCTTCCCCTTTGGCTCC
>JAODAL010042089.1:0-35207 GCA_025379985.1 Phyllomedusa bahiana | reverse complement strand
TTTTTTTAGTAGTTTAATTCAGAAAACACATTTTTAAAAAGAAGGAACCCCCACTACTCTTTGTTTCTTTTTTTTTTTATTTGATTAAAGGGTTCTCTCCCTACGGGGGATTGCTAGCTATGTTAAAGATTTTCAAAAACAAGTCTTTTGAAATATGTTCCTTTTAACAGTGTCCTCCCTATTTCTTTTTCTGACAGCCCCATCACCCTTGACCCACTTTTGCAATTCTGAAGAACAAATTCTTTTTAGAAACAAATTTTTTTAAAATAGGACCGTAGTATAGCTGCATTTCACACAAAATGCCCCCAAAAAAATTAAAAAACATGCCCCTTGAGCCACTCTTGACAATTGTGAAGAAAAAAATGTCTTTTAAAAAACCACATTTTTTTATAATAGGCCTGTAGTTTTGGGTAAATTCAAAGCAATGACCCAAAAAATTAAAAAAATTATTCCCGCCACTGAAAAAATTGTGAGGGAGAAATGCACTTAAAACCCACCTTTTGTTCAAAGGACCATATTATAGTTGTACCACAGCAACAGCCCCCAAAACCCATTACAATGCGAAAATTTAAGATGAAGTGATTTAAATGGAATACGGTTTTGTCTAAATTGGTACTTTTACGTTCCCACAGCAAAACCAGCAAAAGAACTTTTGGGAATGAAAGAAAAATTGCAGTAACAAATTATCTTTTTTAAAAAAAAGTTTTCAAGAGGACCTTTTCTTTTGAAGGGGAAAGTGAAGCAGACGGCAATAATCGTGACCTGGGCAATTGGGCCACAACATCATCAGGGACCATCCTGATTCATCTTGATGAAAGTAAAAACGATCCATTTTATCTGTGGAAAAACAGATTGGCCTGTAATGATCCTCCACTGTCTGAAGGTCCCCCAAGATATGACGGGGGGCTGGGCAGGAAACCCCTCTATGGGTGGCGAGCGACCCGGGCCCATTCACCCTTTTTTGGATACCGAAAAATCAATTGGGTCCGGAACACATCCAAAAAATGGGTGTTGAGAGCAGATAGTCGTGCACCATGATTAAGCTGGTTCTGTGGTTGGATTGTGCCCGCTTTACATGCTTGGTGATGGTAAATAAAGATTGCCAAGGTCACCATTAGGGTCTGCCACATTGCCTGCGCTCCCGCTACGGCTACTTGCATCTATGCTCTCACGTCGCGATGTTGTTCCACCGTGACATTTGAAGAATGTGAAGCAGACGAAACAGATTCTCCATTTTATCAATCAGCAAAGGGCTCCATTTCCTGCATTTTACTCTCATTTGGGTGGGTGGAAGGAAAGTGTGAGTTTTGTTTTGTTACCGGGATCCAGGAGGGGGGCCACCCATTAACTTTGTTCATTTGATGGCCCAATTTAGGATATGTTGAGGGAAAAGGAATCCAACACTCATGTGAGAGATGGAGGCCTTATTTCCCCCCAAACCTTGGTGAGGGGCCCCCCCTAGCAAAATGATCTTCCTCTTTCCCCCTCCGCCTCAATTCGCGCCCAAAACTTTCCAAGGAGGGGCGTCGGTAACTTTGGGGGGGGGCCAGGGTACCCCTCCTCCTCCCCTCCGCTTCCTCCGGCCCGCTTCAACACCCCGACGCCCCGATATGCACCCCGAACTGAGGCCGAACCCTGCCTAATGAAAAAAACCCATAAAATTAGAAACTGTCGGGCCTTTGGAATTTGACGGAGAGAAAAGGCTCCGTGTTAAATCGTGTCCGTCTCCTCCTCCGTCGCTGGTGGGACCTGATGTTTTAGATTCCCCAAAGATCTTCCAGAACAAAAACACCACAAAAGGTGATGCGACAAGGGCATTGCCCACTACCATTTTGGGGGCTTCTTCAAAATTGGCAAGGGTGGTGCAGAGTTCTTTCACCTCCTCCCAAACCCCGGTGGCTCAACACCCCCCAATCTGCACCCCTGCTTTCAGGGCCCTGTTCACTTGTACTGGAAAAAAAGGCATTGCGCTGCTGCCACAATCGCTGGGCAGGGAGGGGGAACCAATTTGCCACGCAACAATGAGACGGGTTCGGGGGGGCCGAGCGACCTGCAACGAAACCAGGCGGGGCAAAGCAGGGGGCGAACGGGGGAAGTGGAACCCAAACCCCGAGCCTTCCCCAGCACCAACCCCAGTAGCGCTTTTAGAATTTTGGGCGACGGTTCATGACATGTGCCCGGCAAGGGTGTGCTCCACCCCACCCTCCCAAGGGCGGCCAGCGATTTCGACCGTTATGCACACCGTTTCCCGGGACAAAGGGTTCTTGTCACCAGCCAGCGCTCGGTCTTGTTCGGAGAGCCTCCACAGCTCCTGACCTGTGTGTGGACAGTCTCCAAGACAGATTAATTTCTACACGGCCTGTTTTCTCTGGGCCCTTGATGCCACCAGAGGACCTTGGGGGAAGAACCCTCGACCATCCCTGCGGTTTTGAAGAGCGTGCACCGAGCCTGAGAGCCACCGTCACCACCAGAGACATCCACCCAGCTCCCCCAGTGAGCCTGTCACAGAGATTATAGCGCCTTGGCCGTGCTTACTAGTGCATGTGTCGGTGGTAGGATGGACTTTTCCAGACACAGATGCGGGACAATGCGCTTGAAATTTTAGATGACACTGACGGGCCAGGGCAGGAACGGCTTTTCGGGCAAAGAAATGCCTGCTCGGCATCTGGCATTGGGGAGGAAAGGGCCATGACGTGAAGGAACCCATCTGTGTCCCCCAGACGGAAAGGCAACATTTCCAAGGCCAAAATCCTGGCAATGCCGACATTCAGGCTTTTGGCTTTGGGATAGTTTGGGTTAAAGTGTTTCTTCTGCTCCCAAACCTGAAAGACAGAAGGCTGGCTGCTAGACTGGCCACTGTACGGCATGAAGGTCATCAAACTGGTGGAAGGTGAATGGGTAGGATGGTCTCTGGTGGTGCTGGTGGTACTCGGGTGCGGTGGAGGCTAAAAGTGGAGGCTGATCCCTGATCATGACTCTGAGAGACATGGACAGCAAAAGGAAACACTTGGTGGTGGCGGAGGAGGGAGGAGGCAGGAGACAGGGGTGTGACCGTGGTTGGAAGCCCGGCATTGGTGTGTCCTTTTTTGGCAAGTGTTGCCTCCATTTCAACTCATGCATTCGCTGCATGTGACTAGACATGTTGGTGGTGGTTAAACACCTAAGATTTCTTGCCTCTACTGATTTTTTTACGGCAAAAGGGGCAGATGGACATCGCTGGTTGAATAAAGAGCTTGGCCTCAAAAAGTCCCAGGCTTGAGAGGTCCTGGACCTTTTTGACGGCAATAAGCAAGGAGCGGTGTTTCCGCTGATCGTCACTGGCGGAATCATCTCAGCGGACTTCTGCGTCCGCCCTCTCCCTTTTAGAGGCGGGACCCGTACTGACACTACCCCATCGTCTTCCTCCTCGTCAGGGATAAAGCGCTCGCAAGCAAATTCTGCTGAATAGACCGCGTGGGATTCGCAATGTCGTTCTCATCATCAGCAACACAGGGGACTGGGTCGTCCTGACATTCTGATGTCAGGAGCTGCGGCTACAAGCAAGGGGCACTGAAAGGGCGTTGCCGGCCGCCCGGGGATTTTGCCGATTAAACCGGCTTCCTTCTCCTCCTCTGATGCATCAGTAACTGTGGCGTCAGAGCAGACAACAACCTCCTCTTTGGCCTCTTGATTTTTTAACATGCCTTCTGACCCAACCGCATTTTGTCTCAAAGAGGTCTTCAAAAATGGTTTATCCACAGTGGTGGGTACACGAGTTGACATTTGGGCTCCTTCGCTTCATGTTGGACGGATGCTGAGACGACATTTGTGGCCGTGACTGGAGACGAGGAGGTAAGACTGCTGGATGCAGGTTGCATTAACAACTGAAGGACAGATTGGCGACGCTGTTCGTTACTGAGATTCACAGGACCCTGACCCAGAGATGACAGGCCTGAGGGTCCTCCCCAACTGACGATCCGCTGGCTTTGCGTGTTGTTGCCAGCACTGGAAGGAGCACGTTCTCTCGTACCTCTACCACCATGTCCTACACCCCCCCTTTGCTCGCTTACCACCTGCATTTCGCTAAATGTTCAAAAGGAAAAATTTAAGAAAGTATGGAAGAGTTTTTGATAGTCTCTTATTAAAAGATGGCAAATCACGCTATTCTTAATCCCTCTAATTTCCTACACCCAACTAGGATTAAAAACTGAAATGTTTCTAGCAAATACCTGTGAAATGGGGTCTGATGGAAAAAACTGTAAGACAAAATCAACGTGTTCTTCCTTCATTCCCTGGGATTTACAACTGCCAGTAGGACTAGGAATTGATATTTTTCAAACAAACTTTTCTTATAAGTTCGCTATCTGCGCCAAACTGAGATTCAACAAACGCAATAAAACTATTCAAAAGTTACACGGATGAGAAATTGCATTTTTTGCCAGCAATTGACAAACGAAAAACATTGCTAGAAAATTTTTCTATCTGAATTGTCGTACAACGTGGTATTTGAAAAAAACTAGACCGCACCACGTGAAATACACTATTTAAAAGTTATAAGGATAACAAACTGTGGTTTTGCCCCAATGAAATCACCAACATAACTACAAATTTCTGTATTCAAATTTAAGTACAAGGTGGTCTTGCAACAAAACTGGGCGCACCAAAGTAAAAAAATCACTATTGAAATGTATAAGGATAATAAAATTTGGTGTTTTTCACCTATGAAATACACCTGCAATTACTAGCAAATTTCTGTATGGTAATATAAGTACAGATGGGTCTATCAACAAAACTGGGCTGTGCCTAAGTGAAAAACACGTAATTAAATTGTGTACTGATAATAATTGGTGGTTTTTGCACCTATAAAATACAACACCAATTACTACGAAATTTCTGTATGGTAATATAAGTACAAGATGGGTCTTTCAACAAAACTGGGCTAGGCTAAAGTGAAAAACACGTAATTAAATTGTGTATTGATAATAATAGGTGGTTTTTGCACCTATGAAATACACCTGCAATGACTAGAAAAGTTCTTTATCCTATTGTAAGTACAAAGTGGGTCTTTGAACAAAACTGAGCTGCGCCAAAGTGAAAAACAGAATTAAATTGTGTACTGTAATAATAGGTGGTTTTTGCACCTATGAAATACAACTCCAATTACTAGCAAATTTCTGTATGGTAAATGGGCTGCGCCAAAAGTGAAAAACACGTAATTATATTGTGTATGGATAATAAAACGGGGTTTTTGCACCTATAAATACACCTGCGGTGAATAGAAAAGTTCTTTTATCAAATTTTAAGTACAAAGTTTGGGCTTTGAACAAAACGAGCTCGCCAAAGTGAAAAACACGTAATTAAAATTGTGTACTGATAATTAATAGATGTTTTTGCACCTATGGGAAAAACAACACCAATTACTAGCAAATTTCTGTATAGTAATATAAGTACAAGATGGGTCTTCAACAAAACTGGGCTGCGCCAAAGTGAAAAACACGTAATTAAATTGTGTACTGATAATAATAGGTGTTTTTGGACCTATGAAATACACCTGCGGTGACTAGAAAAGTTCTGTATCCTATTGTAAGCACAAAGTGGGTCTTTGAACAAAACTGAGCTGCGTCAAAGTGAAAAACATGCAATTAAATTGTGTGCTGATAATAATAGGTGGTTTTTGCACCTATGAAATACAACACCAATTACTAGCAAATTTCTGTATGGTAATATAACTACAAGATTGGTCTTTCAAAAAAAACTGGGGTGCGCCAAAAGTGAAAAACACGTAATTATATTGTGTATGGATAATAAAACGGGGTTTTTGCACCTATAAATACACCTGCGGTGAATAGAAAAGTTTTGTCTCGTATTGTAAGTACAAAGTGGGTATTTGAACAAAATGAGCTTTCGCCAAGTGAAAAACACGAAATTAAATTGTGTTCTGATAATAATAGGTGGTTTTTTCACCTATGAAATACAACACCAATACTAGCAAATTTTAGTATGTTAATATAAGTACAAGATGGGTCTTTCAAAAAAACTGGGCTGTGTCAAAGTGAAAAACACGTAATTAAATTGTGTACTGATAATAATAGGTGGTTTTTGCACCTATGAAATACACCTGCGGTGACTAGAAAAGTTCTGTATTTATTGTAAGCACAAAAATGGGTCTTTGAACAAAAACTGAGCTGCGCCAAAGTGAAAAACACACAATTAAATTGTGTACTGATAATAATAGGTGGTTTTTGCACCTATGAAATACAACTCCAATTACTAGCAAATTTCTGTATGGTAATATAAGTACAAGATGGGTCTTTCAACAAAACTGGGCTGCGCCAAAGTGAAAAACATGTAATTAAATTGTGTACTGAAAATAATAGGTGGTTTTTGCACCTATGAAATACACCTGCGGTGACTAGGAAAGTTCTGTATCCTATTGTAAGTACAAAGTTGGTCTTTAAAAAAACTGAGTTGCGGCAAAGGGAAAAACACGTAATTAAATTGTGTACTGATAATAATAGGTGGTTTTTGCACCTATGAATACAACCCCCAATTAC
This sequence comes from Phyllomedusa bahiana, assembly GCA_025379985.1. Lineage (NCBI taxonomy): Eukaryota > Metazoa > Chordata > Amphibia > Anura > Hylidae > Phyllomedusa > Phyllomedusa bahiana. The sequence continues at coordinate 28,674 of JAODAL010042089.1, read as the reverse complement.
TAGCAAATTTTTTGTATGGTAATATAAGTCAAGATGGGGCTTTCAAAAAATGGGCTGCACCAAAGTGAAAAACAAAGGTATTAAATTGTGTACTGATAATAATAAGTGATTTTTGCCCCCTATGAAATACAACCCGCGGGGACTAGAAAAGTTCTGTATCCTATTTTAAGTACAAAAATGGGGCTTTGATCAAAACTGAGCTGCGCCAAAGTGAAAAAAACACAAAATTAAATTGTGTACTGATAATAATTTGGTGTTTTTTTGCACCCATGAAATACAACACCAATTACAAACAATTTCTGTATGGGAATATAAACTACAAGATGGGTCTTTCAACAAACTGGGCTGCGCCAAAGTGAAAATCACGTAATTAAATTGTGTACTGATATAAAGGTGGTTTTTGCACCTATAAATACACCTGCGGTGACTAGAAAAGTTCTGTATCCTATTGTAAGTACAAAGTGGGGCTTTGAACAAAACTGAGCGGCGCCAAGTGAAAAAAAAACTAATTAATTCGTGTACAGATAATAAAAAGGGAGTTTTGCACCTAAATCACCTTCAGTTACTAGATAGATAAGTATCCTAATATAAGTAACAGGTTGCACAAAATACAAGCCCAATATTTACCAAAAACTGGCCAAAAAACTGTTATAAAGCTTTCAACAGGGTCAAAGCAGAGTCGGGCTGCACATATCCATCTCCTTTCAAAAGCCTGCCATCCTGTCTGTCTGTGTTCGCCCGAACCCACCCTCCCTGCACCCCCCGCGGCTGTACAACACTAGATGCTTCTTTAAAATTCTCAGCCTAAGTAACTAAAAACTGAAATTCTCTAATCTATCTATGTTCTAATGTTCCCCAAAATAAAAGCATAGTTGTCTGTGTGAACAAAGAGAACTATTTCGCTGAGCTGTATGTGAGAGAGACCTAGCACACGTCCTGCTCTTATGAGACACAGACACATACTGATCTGAACAGGAAGGTGTTCTATGTTAAAAGAGGTCATGTGATTTTCCAGCCAATCACAATCATACACATCCCAGTCATGACGTCACAAAACCCAGCCCACCCTGCTCTATTCCCCTAAGCTGATTTGCTGGGCCCCCAAAATGACAGGAAGCACCCAAAATGGCGCAATATTAATAATTCTGCGCAGATTTTCATCTAAATTATCGCGTGATCGAAAAAATTCCGATCAACATAAAAACCGTGCCGATTTCAACTTTGTCGATAATAATCGCTCAACACTATTCATGACCTGTTTCTTTCTCATTCCCTCAACCTGCTGGCCCTCACAGAAACATGGCTCCAGCCATCTGACACCGCTTCCCATGCCGCTCTCACCTATGGTGGCCTACACTTCACCCACACCCCCAGACCTGAGAACAGGCTGTGTGTTGAAGTCGGCATACTTCTCTCTCCACACTGCACTTACCAGGTCATTCCTCCCGCCCACTCCCGCACGTTCCTCTCCTTTGAAGTCCACACCATTAACTCTTTTCGGCCATTTTCCATCAGCAGTCGCAGTTGTGTATAGACCCCCCGGCTCACCCCGCCAGTTTCTGGACCATTTTGCTGCCTGGCTCCCTTGTTTCCTCTCTTCTGAAATGCCCACTCTCATCATGGGTGATTTCAACATCCCCATTGATGACCCCATCTCTCCTTCTGCCTCTCAGTTTCTTTCACTAACCTCTTCTCTTGGCCTCTCGCAGTTTACAGACTCTCCCACCCAAAAGGATAGACACTCTCTTGATCTGGTCTTTTGTCGTTCTTCAATCAATTTCTAAACTCACCCAATTTCTCCTTATGCTTCTCTGACAAAAACCTATCTCTTTTACTATTAACTTCTCAGCCCTTCTCTGGACCACACTGCTTCACACATTCGAAATATCCGCTCCATTAACACCCTGGAACTCAATAGACACCCATATCCCTCACCGCCCCCAATCCTCCCCCCCCTCCTCTTGTCCCGACCTGGCTGTCAAAAATAAAAACGAAAACTCTTACAACCACCTGCCCGGACATGTTGGCACCACTTCATACACCGGACCACCAGATTCAAGCGCCACAGCCTTGGCACAGCCTCAGACCGCCACTGCAGCGATGTTCCAGGTGTGCTGAGCGTCTGTGGAGAAAGTCAAAGCTACCTGCAGACTTTCTCCACCATAAATTCATGCTTAGGACTTACAACATTGCCCTTCACTGCGCTAGTTAAAGTTTCTAATGACCTCCACACTGCTAAATCTCAGGGCAAATACTCGTTGTTGGTTCTTCTGGATCTCTCTGCGCATTTGACCAAATGTTGACCACCATCTTCTCCTCAGCATGCTCAGCACCATTGGCCTCCAGGACACCGCTCTTGCTTGGTTCGCTTCCAACCTTCTCTGACCAACTTTCAGTGTTCTTGGTAGGTTCTACTTCTTTCCCTTTCTTCTTGCTGTGGGGGTCCCTCAGGGGTCGGTTCCTTGGTCACCCCCTCTTCCTCAATTATGCGCCCCATTTGGGCCAAACCATCAGTAGATTTGGGTTCCAGAACCAAACTCTACGCTGATGACACTCAATTTTTTACACCTTTTCCGAGACCTCACTCCTGCCCTGTTACAGAACACCAAGTGACTGTCCCCTGTCTTTTGACATCATGTCCCCTCTCTATCTCCAACTAAACCTCACTAAAACTGAACTTCTTGTTTTTCCCCCACTACTAAACCAACCCCATCTGCTATTTCTCTCTCAGTGTGTGGCAATCACCATAAAACCTAGGCAGCAGGCCCGCTGTCTTAGGATTATTTCCAGGACCCGATCTGTCCCTTCCCCCCAATATCCCGTCCCTTGCCCCCTCCTGCCACCTGCACCTCAAGAAAAATCTCCAGAATTCCGTCTTTTTCACTAGTGGAAACAACTCAAACTCTCATTGTTGCTCTTATTCATTCCCGTCTTGACTACTGTAAATCCTTGCTTATCGATTCCCTCTCTGTAAACTCTCCCTCTCCAATTGTCCTGAATGCACAGCCAGGCTTGTCTTTATTTCCACCCGCTATAATAATGCCTCTTCCCTGTGTCACTCGCTGCACTGGTTGCCCATCCAAATACAGATACAGTTTAAACTAATTACTTCAACCATAAAGCTCTCCAACAGTGCTGCACCCCATAGTTTCTCCTCCCTCATCTCTGTCAAACCACCCTGCCCGCTCTCTCAACTCAGTACGGACTTTCAAACTACAGACTACAATCATTCCGAACCTCCCATGCCGCTTCAAGATTTTCCCACATGCTGAACCATTTTTCTGGAAAACCTCCTACCACGAAACCATCAGGCACAATCCGCCTTCGCAGTTTTAAGGCTTCCTGAAAAATACATCTTTTTAGGTAGGCCTACCAAAACCCTAATTGCTAACCCACACCCTTCTATCACAACATTTTGTCACTCTTACACTAGGGCATCACAGGCACTTATCTAGATATAGATAAGTACTGTCATGGTGGCAGGTTCACCCAATTTTTATGTAAACCTCCCCATATTTATAAAACATGGCTGGACCATTGTAAATTTACCCATTCTCCCCCTTTGTTTCACCCAGGCACCCTCTTAGTTTTGTAAGCTCTTGCGAGCAGGGCCCTCACACCTTGTGTCTCAAACTGTAACAGCTTTCACTTGTAAAGGGCTGTCTTTTGTCTGTAATTATAACCTCTACATTGTAAAGTGCTGCAGAATTTGTTGGCGCTATATAAATAAAGATTATTATTATTATTATTATTATTATTATTATTATTATTATTATTATTATTAATTCCCTTTTCGTGTGTATGGCCACTTGACATTTTTGACACTTTAAAATAAATAATAATAATTGTAATGATGCAGTGTTAACAGGGATAGAACAGTATACAACCCCTTATCTTGAGTTCAGAATCTTGTTATCTTTACATAATCCTCTTTCTGGTGTGTGTTACCTCTCACAGGATCACACCTGTCTGTGCTTCCAACCTTCTGTCTGGCACCTACTTCATATTATCAAATCTTGACCTCGGGGGCAGTGACCCAGGACACTAATCTAAGGTTATGTTCACACAGTGTATTTGCGGAGTGAATTTTGAAGCATAATTGTACTGCAATACGCCCAAAGTATGCCCCGCATATACGGAAATTCATAGCTCTCATAGCTCCCATTGTCAGTGGGAGTGCTTCAGAAAGAAGCATGTACTTCTGAAGCAGCAGGTGTATAGCGGCGTGCACAGTACGTAACGCTATACACCTGTGTGTCGGTTCATGCTGCCCCTGCTATGGACTGACAGCGTGCCCGCTTCTCCTGTATCCTGGCCGCTGCTGTGACATCCGCTGGTGTCCCTGGCTCTTTGTATGCACCTGTCCTGGCTCCTGCCACTCCTATAGCCATTCCTGCTGGCAGGTCTGAATCACCATCTCTGCTTCCTCCAGCTCCCTGGTGTCCTGTACGCACACGTGCTCCCTCGAGGGGTGCGCGCCCGCCACTGCACTCTATTTAAGAGACTGTGTTCCTTGGTCTAGCCTCTGACCTCTGATTACTTAAGGGACTTCCTACCTCTTTCCTGTGTCAATTCGTTGTTGTGTATCCAGCACAAGAGCATGGCCCCTTGGCTGTTGCATTGCTGCTGGTTTCTATATGTTTACCTGCACGTTTACCAGTGTACCTGTTGAACACCTGCCGCTGCACCAGCTGGCCAATTCCTGCTGCTTGGCCTTGCCTAGTCTGCTACCTACCTGGACTGTGCCAAACATTCTCCGGCTATACGTGGACTTCACCTGTTTAACGGCTACACCTGCGGTGCGCTGCTTCCTTTCCTGCACCGTCAACCCAGACCTGCAATTTGACTACTCCCCACATGCATTTACCATCTGCGCCCGCGGTGGGCCCAGAGGATCCATCATACCCGCACGCTTCCAGCCACCCAGGTTGCAATCGTTACAGTACGAACTGACCATAAATTATGGATACCGCCGGAGTGACTCTGTCTGAACTCGTAGCCGTTGTGAACCGTCATGGCGTCCACCTCAAGCAATTGTTCCTGAAGTTGCAGACCGTCACCCCCGTCTGGACGAAGTTGTGTCTGCACTGGCATCTACACCTGCTCTGCCACCTGCTGTGGTTCCACCTCCTGCGGCCATGTCTGGTCCCAGCCTGCACCTGCCTCTGCCTGGCCGTTATACTGGAGACCCCCATACGTGTCGCGGCTTCCTTAACCGGTGCACTGTCCACTTTGAGGTCCTGGCTCACCAGTTTCCTTCTGACCATGCCAAGGTGGCCTTCATAATAAGCCTGCTCTCATGTGAAGCCTTGGCCTGGGTCTCACCTCTTTGGGAGAAAGGGGATCCGCTGACAGGGGACCTCCAGGAATTCCTGAGCACCTTCAGAAAGACCTTTGAGCTACCTGGGCACAACACATCTGCTGCTTCATCTCTGCTCCGGTTCCTTCAAGGTGATTCTACTGTGGGCCAGTATGCCATCCAGTTCCATACCCTGGCCTCCGAGCTTGCCTCATTGCCCTCGTTGCTGCCTTCTGGGGTGGCCTCGATGGACGCATTAAGGATGAGTTGGCTGGTCGTGATCTACCTACCACCCTGGACGACCTCATCGCTTTGGCTACCCGGATCAACATCCGTTTTGAGGAGAGGGAGTAAGAGCTTTGCCAACAGCCTGTGTCCTCCCATCCTCACAAACCTCCACACCTTGTACTTGAGACCCCGACTCAGCCTCACCTGGCACCTGCGTTCACCCAAGAGGAGCCTATGGAGGCCAACCGCACTCATCTCTCCACAGAGGAATGCAGCCGTCGACGCAGCTTAAATCTGTGCCTCTGTGCCTGTACTGTGATGGTGCTCGTCACTATCTGAAGAACTGCCCAGTCTGCCCTGCTGTCCCCCTGGATCCTCGCTGCCATGGTGTTGTGGGTGAAGTGACCCTGAATGATGGCGCCTAAGCCCCTTGTCTCACACGTTTTTCATCTGATGCTGCCCTTGAAATTCTTGCTCTTCTGGATTCTAGCTCCTTTGAGAACTTCATCCATCCATCTCTGCTAGAGAAGTTCTGCCTGCCTGTCTCCCGCTTGAGAAGCCTCTACGTTTCTCATCCATCGATGGGGAGATCCTGAAGGAGCCAGTCCAGTTCTATACCCTGCCTGTGTCCTTGAAGGTTGGCAGTTCCCACCAGGAAAAGCTGTCCTTTTACGTCCTGCCTAGTTCGTCTGCTCCAGTCCTGCTCGGGCTTCCATGGTTCCAGCTTCACATCCCATCCCTGGATTGGAAAACGGGTGAAGTGATCCAATAGGGCAAGCATTGCCACTCTCGCTGCCTCAAGCCCGCCCATCTGGAGCAGCCCTGCCCTCCCGTTTCTCTGCCCGTTTGTTCTGCTGTGTCGGTGGAAGATCCACATGTGCAAGAAGAGCCTCTGGTCTGCAAAGACACCTCTGACTCCCACCCACCCCTCCCCCTGCCTACTGTTTCTGCTTCTCCCCAGGTCCAAGAAGTTTTCCGGGACTCTCTAGACACCTCCTCTGAAGACAGTTCCTGGGATACCGAGGAGGAGGTGGTTACCCCTGGCTGTTTCATGGGTACCCAGCGAGCCCGGAGGGCTCAATGGGGGGGTACTGTCACAGGTCACACCGCGGCCCCTGCTATGGACCGACAGCGTGCCTGCGTCTCCTGTGTCCCGGCCGCTGCGGCGACATCCACTGGTGTCCCTGGCTCTTTGCATGCACCTGTCCTGGCTCCTGCCACTTCTGCAGACATTCCTGCTGGCAGGTCTGAATCACCATCTCTGCTTCCTCCAGCTCCCTGGCGTCCTGTGCGCACACATGCTCCCTATAGGGAGAGAGACTGTGTTCCTTGGTCCGGCCCAGTGACCTCTGACCCCTGGTTACTTAAGGTACTTCCTACCTCTGCCCTGTGTCAGTTCGTTGTTATGTATCCAGCATAAGAGCTCGACCCCTTGCTTCCGCATTGCTGCTGGTTTCTCTACGTTTACCTGCATGTTTACCAGTGTACTTGTTGAACACTAGCCGCTGCACCAGCTGGCCAATTCATGCTGCTTGGCCTTGCCTATTCTGCTACCTACCTGGACTGTGCCAAACGTTCTCCAGCTATACCTGGACTGTCACCCGTTTAACGGCTACACCTGCGGTGCCCTGCCTCCATTCTTGCACCGTCAACCGAGACCTGCACTTCGGCTACCCATCGCCTGCATTTACCATCTGCGCTCGCGGTGGGTCCAGAGGATCCGTCATACCTGCATGCTTCCAGCCACCCAAGTTGGAATCGTTTCAACCTGCAATACCCTGTGTGAACCTGAGGGTGCTTTCACACAATGCGTTTTTGATGCATTTTTAACACGTTTTTTGGATGCGTTTTTTGTGCAGAAAGGCACAACAATTAATGCTTTACATTTCTGCACAAAAACACATCCAAAAACGCATCAAGAAACGTCACAAAAACACAGCTGTGTGTGAAAGCACCCTAAGTGAACATACTTAGATATTTTCACACGGCGTGTGAAAAAAACATCCAAAAGTGCTGAGTAAATCACATCCAAAATATATCCAACACGCATTCAAGATTCAGCTGTGTGTTTGGATGCGTTTTGGCTGCAGCAGGAGCGCACTTTATTGTTTTATATAGGGCGTCTGCTGCATCTTTAAGATCAAGAATTGACATGACAATTCTTAGAACGGATCCGAAAGACGCAAGTAAACACGCATCGGAGATCACTCGTCTGTAAATCACACTGCACATTGTTAGATGCATGTTTGGGTCCGTTAAGGATCTGAAACATGGATCCAAACACGCATCAAAAAACGGATCCAAAATCACAAAATATGCATTAAAAAACACACTATGTGAAAGCACCCTAACACTTCTTTAACCAACTGCCAGGCCCAGCCAATTGTTTATAGGACCATCCTAATCAGACCTATTATCTAGATCTCACAAACTAGGACCTTATTACTGGCTCAATTTTCCAGGTTATCTGACATGCCTGCAGAGTAGTTAATTATTCACTGGTCTACCAGAGACTAAAGATTTCACCACAGCTTTCAGAACACACCTGCTACTGAATCTCAAAACATTAGAATATCATTGAAAATTAAAGTGGTTCTCCAGGATTATCTTTTTATTTGTTATAGGGCTCACAAATATATTAATCCTTGGAATTCATACTGTAATGAGTTTATACAATATATGAGTTTCTCCATTTGACTTAAATCATTGATATCAATTACCTTTTCAGTGATATTCTATTTTTTTAGATGCAATAATAACTACAATCTCCTCTAGGTTTGGTCGTTGCAGGTTACCCAAATTCAGGCTGATTTCACAGCCTTAGCAGACTTTTCAGTGATAGCTACAGTATTTATGGTCTGACAATGGACTCAGCCTTTACCACTTCAGCCTATACTTGTATCCAGTCACCATTTTGGTGTCACAGAAGGTCTTCATTCCTTTTACTAATCACTGCAATTGAACGTGGTAACACCATTGGGCACTGTGGATCACCTCATTGCAGCATCTACAGATTAAAATACACAACGTATCTACAAAGCAACAAAACCTTGTGCAGTAATTTATACATGCCTAAAATCAGCGACGTAACAATATTTACTAAGGTGTTTCTCAAGTGCAGAATGCGCATTTAGGGCGACATGTATGAATCTCGCCACGTCGGAGTGCATGTTTTCGCCCGATTTCATGTATGTCGGCGCCCGAGGTCACACCTGTGTGTGAGGCGCAGTGCGGGACTTAGGCGCAGTGCGGGACTGCGCCTAACATGTATTCTGATTCGAGACAGGCTAGAAAACAGCGAGAAAGCCTTAAACATGTTAGTACAAAGCAAAAGCCCTCGTTCACACGGCTTACTTGGGCGCGGATTGAAGCCGTACTGCGCGCCGTATTTGCACTGCAGTACGGCTCCAATCCGTCCCAGTAACTACGGTAATCCACAGTTCTCTGGATTCGCCGAGCGGGGAGAAAGTGACATGTGAATTATTTATGGCGCGTACACGCCGTAGATAATGACAGTCTATGGGGCCGGCGGGCAGCCGGCCTCCCGCCCCCCCCCCCGCCGACGGCTGTCGGCGTAATTGCGGGGCGAAATGCATCCCCGCAATTACGCCGGCAATAAGTCGTGTGAGCCGGGCCAAAAGAGGTGTCTTTCAAATGAGTGAGTGAATAAAGTGAAAAATCAACTGTCTAAAAACAATTAAATGTAGTGAAAAAGTGGATCATTAAAAATTAAAGTGAAAATATATAAGATCGCTCAAGAAATAAATCTCAGCTCTCAGCTCTGTGAGGCATGGAGTATGAATCAAAAATTGTTTTTATTAGGTGTAAAACATTATCTGAAAAAGAGCTCAAACCTTCTAAAAAAATACATTAAAAAAATCACTTACAAAAAATCAAGAAAGGCGCACCATCAGGAATTGGGATATTGGAAATTGCCGGGAAAAACAGTAATTCAAATTCTGTAAGCCTTTTCATGTGATTGGTCAATACTTCTTAATAGCTTATAATGGGTCACTGTCCCCTTTCTGATTGGGTTTATGACCGACCAAATTGAGAATCGCTTACAGAATTTGAATTACTTTTATTTCCCGTCAATTTTCTATATCGCAAATTCTGATGGACCCGGCCGGTGACGCGACCAAACCGTTGTTAAGTAAATTTTTATTTATGTATCTTTTTTGAAGGTTTCAGCTCTTTTTCTGAGAATGTTTGACACTTAATACAAACGAGTTTTGGAATCATACTCCATGCCTCACGGAGCGGAGAGCTGTGTACTGTTGTAACAGTCTACCTAGAGCACATTTTGCCCCTTTCTATTACATTCTCGCTTCACTTCGCCTCCCCAGCTCATTTAGACTGCATTCAACTAGGTCTGCCTGTCGGAAGCTTTCGAGCGCTGCAATGCGCCGCACTTTGCCGACCCGCGATCATACATGCCTCGGACTATTCGATAGCACCCATTGCACGCCCCTTCATGTTAGGCGCATCCGAAAGCGGCGAAGCTTGCGCCTAGCATCGCATCACTGCATCCGACAGGGGATTGGGATCGGTGAGGCGCAGTTTTCGCCAGAAAACAGGTGCAACACCCAATCATACATGTCGCCCTTAGAGTTACAGGGAACTATTCATAAAATAAATAAATTCCTGTAAAGGAAAATTGTCTATATGCCGGTTTACAGATTGTCTGCCGTGACTTGTATCTATCTTATTGTGACGCATGAACCCTAACCTCAGATTTGTATGATCATACTTATTTTTATGGATGCTAGTTCCTCAGTTTGAAAACATCATTTGCACACCATCAGCAGTTGCTATTTGAGAAATGACCTGGGGGGTTCACTGCACAATGTCCATACTTTTAATATAAGGATTACAAAATCCCTCAGACTTTTTTTTTCCTAGTTTAGCCCTAATCAAAGTCAAAAAGTGACATACTGTAGGTCCGTGCCCCTGTTCTGATACCTGACTGTGACAGACATATACCTATAGCATATAATTTATAGGTCTGTTGCTAACACTGCCAGCTTGTGTTTTTCCAGTAATGGTTGCCGAGTGTTTATTCCTTAATATTTATTGCCTGACATGCCAATGTTCATTTGATGAAGCTGAAAATGCAACTCTTTGTAGAAGGCAGTCCTTTGCCAATCAACAAAGGGTCCAACTTCGATACTGCTGTGAAAACTGAATCCTTGTCTGCTGATGCTACATCATTAGCAGAGGTGCAGTGACCATCTGTCTTTTTTAGGCCCCATATGCAGTAGTGCTCACTGAACTGTCTTTTATTTTAGATACGTCGGATAGCCCCTGGTTCATTTTGGTGGTTAGCTGCTTCACTGTTGTGTGTGGGTCTGCCCTTGCTCACCTTTACAACTGTAACTTCCCAGTTTCATCATCACTTATTCACCACAACAGCACGCAAAATTGCATAGTTGCAGAAATACCGCTACCCTTTCCTTGAAAGCCAATAATTATCCTTTTTTGCAACTCTAGTAAATCACCCCTTTTACCCATCACAGCAACAAGTGATATGTGTGCATATAGCCTATTGCACACCAAGTATCTCCACCAAGTCAAGGCACAACATGTAAATTTGTTTATAAGCTAGGCACTGCTGAAAGTAGGATGTGGTCATAATAATGTGACTTGACTATGAAAATAATAATAATATGAAAGAAGGCAGCAATTGTGTTGCTGTATAACACATACACTTCCCTCAATAATCATTTTCATTCATCCTTACTCTTACCTAACACTACAAAAACATTGACAATAACTAAGTTGCCAGCCATTACAAATATTCTTCATTGACAATTTTGAGGTTTTGCTAACTTGTATACTTATCAGGTATGCTATACTATACATAGTGAGTAGCACAAGCCACTCATAAGTTTCATGACTTTTCCTGTTTTTAGTCCTTGGTCATGTTAGAACATGCTTACCATCACTCCTGAAATGACCAGAAGATTCCTGGAACAATTGGCAAATCTCCCAAGGACCATTCAGATGGTGTGGGCTTAGAAGCTGTGCCTGCACCATGCACAACGGAAGCTAGTTGTTATGGAGACAGTATCTAACTCCAGTAATCAATTGCCATGTATTGTAATAGTAGTCACATAGACTAGTCCAATAGTGGGACTGTAAAAAGTTAAAAACAGTGGAAAATGTTTGAACATATGAAAAATAAACTCAAAACTCCTGTTTCCTCAATTAAAATCACATTGTTCTGTAAAAAAATATAAGAAAGGTACTTGTCATATGCATTGCCACATCTCTAATGAGATCACTTTACTTCTTAGTGCTAACATTGTATTTGTATTCAGTTATTTGAACCACTTTAGTTCTACAACTCTCTGGAATTAATGGTGTTCAAATATAAATAAATAAATAATAGATAATATTTTCTCTATATGGTGAATGCTGTAAAAAAGAAAAAACATAAAATTGCATTTTTGCTCATCCAGGCTAGCAAAAAATAAATTAAAAAGTGATCAAAAACTCTTATGGACCCAAATATGATGCCAAAAAAGTCAATTTGTCCTGTAAAAAAATAAATAAATAAATCCCTTACACAGTTTCATTAACAGAAAATTAGTTATGGTTCTTTAGAATACTATGACATAAAGACTTACAAGTGGCAAATAGGATTTCTGTATGTAAGGTGGGGCCCTGCAAAACAAGGTGAGGCCTATAAAAGGGGTGTGGTGTGTAAAATGGAAGCATCTTGTTAAAAAAAAAATCTGTAAGTTTTCAAGTATGTGTTAAAATGGAAAACAATCAGTTTTCTTTTTCCTTTATAACTCTGGCTGAACAGTAGTTGAAGATGACAGTCTGTATTAAACCACGGCCTTGATTCTTTGTTCTACATCTGCTAACAGAGATGTCTAATGCAACATCTATTTATGATATATTTTATCTTGAACACAGAACTCTCCATTATTGTTTCATAACTGGCTGAGGCTGTAGGTTCTGACCCCGCTATCCTGGCACCACTAACAATGCTATCAACTTGAAACTGCATAGTATCTTTACTTAACCGGATAACAAGTGAATACAGTCTACCTGACTCAGCTGAATTAAAGGCTAAACGAGTGTTAATGGCACAATTACCGCACAGTCCATTGTACCCTCAAGTTTATAACAATATGATGCTAGTTCATTACTGAGAAATATCTAGTACATATACTAGGACAGTAACTGTCATGTTAAAGATGCTCAAACTGTTTTAGTGCTAAGTTGCTTCAAAAATACCATAAATTGTGAGGACATGTGAGTTTGGGGGTTTTACAGATAATACAGTGATTGCAGGTGCAAAATTTTAGGGAATAACGTTTACGACAAAGGTTAAAGAAATAATCCTATGAAAAATATGATGATGTGTATGTGGTTGGATACAACATTCAGTTGGATCTGACCTCTGGAACTGCTATGAACCCCAAGAATGAAGAGGAATTACCTTTTATGTTTTTTCCCTGCATTGATAGTCTTCTGGGCTATACTGTGCAGGAAACTGCAGCACTGGCTTTGTGAATTACTGAACCTGAATATTTCACTCTGACACTAACCCTAAAGTCTAATAATAATTTCAACTCTAACACACAGAGGTTAGAGTTATTTTTTATTGGATTCGAAAGGATTAACTTACCCATCCACTGGCATTTCCAGTCCCGCAAAGCTGTCACTCCAGTGTCACTTCCGTCTAATGTCCCTTCTTTTCCAACAACACAACCTAGGACTGGGACACCTTATTATGTTAACCTATTTTAAACCTTTGAAAAAAAAAAACTCCCCAATTTAGGTTTACAGTTAAGGAAACCATTTTATGCTGGCAAATATCAACAAAAATCTATTTGGGCCAAGCCACACTGAAGTGCTCGAATTCAGGTCTGATTTGACTTGGATCTGATTTTGAAGCATAACTCTACACCCAACCATCCACTGTGAAGGGGTCCCTTCTAAGGGTTGTTGGGAGTCCCAGCAGTCAAATTCCAACCCTTCAACAATTATGGGCATATTCTAATTATATGCGATCATGTGTAACCTAGTGTCCTGAACACATAAGTAAAATGTGCCCAGATCCCCTGCACCTTTCAATCAATGGCCATAAAATACAGTATAATACACAATATATTCACGCAGCAGATATGTTGCAGTAAAAAAAAAAGAATCAAACTTGTAGCTGGAATAACTGCAAACGATTTGCTGCGGTTTTGTGATGTGTTAAATAGCTATGCCGTTTTTACGAGAAAACATAGACAGTTTAGGTTATTTACCTGTTAGGGCATGTTCACATGGCTTTTTTTACCGCGTATTTGGGTGCGCATTTCACGGTATTAGAGCACTTATGGCGCTGACATGCATGTCTCATGGGGTGGCGGTGCCGTGCTTTGGAATTATGTGCTGATCAGCGCATGCTTCCAAAACACCTGGCGTATTGCAGCGCATAACATACGCGCCCCAATTCGCCATGTAAACATACCGTTAAAACCGCACAGCCAATTACCGCATGGTAAAACTATGGCAAAACTTGATGAAAACACGTGGCTTTTCCAGGTGCAGTTTTAAGGCATTTGTTATCGTAAAATAACTGCACCATGTGAATACTCCCTAACACATATTTGATCATTAATAAATACTGATATACTACTGATGTATTTCATGTGACTGTAAAGCAAAGCCTTTTATGACACCATATTTGTATGCAGTGTAAAAAGTGGCACAAGGGCATAATATTGTAGTAAATACAATCTAAAATCTGACTTATTACACAAATATATAAGAATTAACTGCATTTGGGAAGCCTGAACAATGTATTACTTCTAGAGATGGGCGAATTGATTCTAACGAAGTGGAATTCATTTAGAATTTCAGGAAAACTTTCGGGGTTCAAGGAACGAAGTCGAAAATTTGGGGTACACTTTGGCGGGTGAACGAAGTGTGCTTTTGTTGATTTTTTAAAAAAACAAAAATATAAATGGCAGACCGAGCACAATGGCGGTAATGAGGGCAAAGCACTCTGGGAGGAAGATGTGCATAGCCTCGCATGGACTGTGCAGAGGTGGAAGCCAATCAGAGACCGGCGGGATTTCTGTGGACGTCACCGCAATATATATGTCCGGGGCGCGACCGCTGGGAGCTCATACGCTCTCTATGTACTGATCAGGAGGTGCTGCCGCGGGCTGATAGACTCTTACTGAAGAAATTTGATTTTTATATAGCAGATTTTGTGGGGGGTGTCTCAGTTGTCTTCAGAGACTGTTTCTCTAAGAACGTTCTTTTTCTGATTTTTTGGGTATTGGATTCCTGAAATCCAGTGTTGGTACACTGCAGCTGCACTATTACATTCAATATCCAAGTGGGATCCTAAGCCAGTTCCTGTTGATTCATTAAAGAAACAGCGTTTTATCAATAAAAATACCACTTCATTTTTGGCTGCTCACCTTCTATTGACGCAATTTACACCCGGGTTAATTAAGCGTGTTTTTGATGGGTTGTGTGGACCCCAAGAACCGTCTTTTTCACACGCCAAATATATCATTCTTTCCTGTAGCCTAATCCACAAGCAACGGTTAATTACAACTGTATCTCTTGTTGTGTGGCGTAGAAAACACTCAATTGTATACCAGCTACCAAAAAGCTATAGTTTGTGCAGGCTTAATTTCTATGGCGCAATTTCATTCAAGAGGGTTATATTAAGCGTTGTTTTGCTAGAGTGCTGACAAAAATAAACATCTTTTTGGCAACGTCCCAAATATATAAATTTTTCCTGTAGCATAATTCATGTGCGAAGGTTAATTAAAGCATTGTTTGTGCTTTACATTTAGTAAAAACAACCACAGTGTTTTTAAACGACAAATACAAGTAAATTTTTCCTGGGCATTTGTTATATATTTATATAAATTTTTATTTTTTTCCCCCTCTTATATATAAATATTTTTTTCTTTTTTCTTGGAGCGGCAATTTATATCCAAGGGTTTCCCAAGCTTGTTACTGGGTTCATTTGGAGTCAAAAACAGGGTGTAATATTACTCATATACAGATATCATCATCAAACAGGGTCTGTACTTTTAGAACAAACAGTATGTCAGGACGAGAGGATGGCAGGCTCTACAACTGCGGGAGTGGCAGTGGCACAAACAGTCCTGGAAAACAGGCACAGGTCGCAGCACTGCACGGGCGTCGTCGCTGAAGGGGTAATCGTGAGGGCACAAACTGCAGCTCTGTCATCTAGCGGGCCGTGTGTGTTCAACAACCACCAAGGGTTCTTGATTGGTTGACTAGGTCATCCTCCTCCCTATCCAGATGACATCTGGAACAAACCCCAGCCAAGGTTGGTGGGGAACCTCGGACACAACCCTTAGTTGGCATGGCCCCGGGAGTGGTCAGAGTAGTGGTGAGCGATTTTTATCGACAAAGTTGAAATCGGCTAGGTTATTTTGGTGATCGATATTTCGTCATCATGCGTTAATTAAGGTTAAAATCGTGCATACATCTATTAAGATCGCGCCTTTTTTTCGAGCGCTTTCCTGTTAATTTTGGAGGCCAGCAAATCAGATTACAGAACTAGAAGCTGGGTGAGTGTGTGTGCGGGACGTCATGGCTGGGATGTGTATGGTTGCGATTGGCTGGAAAAATACATGACCTCGTTTTACATAGAACAGCGTTCCCTGTTTCAGCCCAAGTGTCTCTCAGCGTTCCATAGGATAGGACCTGACGCTCTGCCTGTCGGACCAAACAGCTCAGCGAAATTAGTCTATTTCTGCACAAGGAGAATTGTTACCTCTCTATTAGCTGTGATTCCTTCCAATTATAGTTAGATTAGAGATTTGAAGATTTTTGTAGTTGCTAGAGAATTTTAAAGCAGCATCTACCGCTGTAAATTCACGGCGTGGGGAGCACGAGGGGGGGGGGCGCGGGCGAACACAGAAAAGCTATCCTTATAATGTAAAACATCCAACCCCCTGGGGAAGTAAAAGTTTCACCAAGAATTAGGTGTAGACCATTGGGTAGTGGAATATCTTTATTATTAACAGTTTCGCTATTGAATTATTTCCGGGATATTGGGCAGCTGAACTTATATGGATACTAAATCATTTCTAGTATACTGACAGGTCTCTTTTGTTAGCTTCTAAAAAATTCACTTTTATTATCAGCACACAATATACATTTCAGCATAGGTGTTCTATTTTCATTTTACCCTTACATCCTGTGGGACTGTTGATATATACGCCTTTTGCACAGTTATATTACTATCCTGCATTCTTGTAGTCAGCACAGGTTGTTTTGTTGCCAAAAATAACGTGTATCGTAGAAACATCAAAGTTACGTGTTTTTTTTTTTGATTTTGCGCACCAGCATTGTTCATTGACGCTGCATCTAGTAAATATTAAAACAGAATTTATATTCACAACAGGATGAATTGAAGGTGCAAAAAATACCATTTTCATTATATCTAACAAAAATAAAAACAGTTACATGTTTTTTGACTTTTGACACCAGATTGTTCATTGAGCAGAATCTAAGTAAATCTTAAAACAGAAATTCTATATTCACTCACAGGTGAATTGAAAGGTGCAAAAAATATCGTTTAAGTATACCAAAACATACAGTTACGTGTTTTTGACTTTTGCCACACCCAGCACTGTTCATTGCGCAGCATCTACGTTAATCTTAAAACAGCAATTCTATATTAACCACAGGTGAATTGAAAGGTGCAACAAATACGTTTTATTTTACGGAAACAACATAACAGTCCGAGTTTTTTGGACTTTTGCCCAGTCCAGGATTTGTTGATAGACACCTTGCAGTTAAATTTGAATCAGAATTTTTGTTTTGATTGAGGATTGAGAATAGGGGCCTGTTGATTTGCCGCTCTTGTTATAAGAGGACTTTTCCAAAAACTATTCATACCTTCTCATAATTTTTATATTTTATGAACATGGAGCGGAAATGCAGGTGGTAAGAGAGCAAAGAGGGGGGTAGCACATGGAGGTGAAGGTACGAGAGAAGGTGCTCCTTCCAGTGCTGGCGACAAACACGCATGCCAGCGGATCGTCAGCTTGCATGAGACAGTAAGGCATGTCATCCGCTGGGTCAGGGCCCCTGTGAATCTAAGTATCGGAACATCGTCGCCAATCTGTCCTTCGTGGTTAATGCAACCTGAATCTAGCAGTCTTACCTCCTCGTCATCGACAGTCCACGGCACAAAATCGTCGTCAATCAGCATCATCAGCATCGTCCAACATGATGCAGCCCAAATGTCAAATACATGTACAACCACTGTGGGATAATCCTTTGTCTGAAGACCTCTTTATGACAAAATTTGCGGTTGGGTCAGAAGGCATGTTAAAAGATTCAAGAGGATGATTTAGTCTGCTCTGACGCCCAGTTACTGATGCATTCAGAGGAGGTGAAGGAAAGCCGGTCAGCGGCAAAAATCCCGGTCGGTCGGCACACGCCTGCAGTGCCTCTTGTGGTAGCCCGCTGGCTTATGGATGCAGAAATGGTCAGGTACGACCAAGTAAACCTGTGTTGTTGATGATGATGTAAAGACATTGGGGGACCCCTTTCCTGGTCTTTTCCGCGGAAATTTGCTTGCGAGCGTTTTAATTTCCAGTACGAGGGGGAAAGGGACGATGGGGTAGTGTCAATAGGGGGTCCCCCCCAAAAAAAGGGGGGGGCCCGGGTCGCAGAAGTATGTTATGATTCCCCACCCCCGGGTTTTGGCCAAACCCCGCCCCTCTTTTATCGCCGTAAAAAAGGGTTTCCGGACCTTTTCAAGCCGGGGGCCTTCTTTGGGGCAAGGGCCTCTGATTCCCCACCCGATGTAAATATGCCGCCTTTCCCAAAAAAGCAAAAGTGAGGCAAGCCCCCTTTAGTGGTTAACCCCCCCCAACATGTCTAGTCACGGGCGCAAATTTGCATGAGTTGAAATGGGGGGGAAACCTTTGGGAAAAAAAAAGGGCTAAGACCAACGGGGGCCCTTTCCAAAAACACTGTAACCCCCTCTGTCTCCCCCTTTTCCTCCTCCGCCACCCCCAAGCGTTCTCGTGAAAAGGGCTCTCAGAGTCATGATCGGGGGTTCAGCCCGCTTCAGCCTCCACCGTCCCCCGGGATTTTCCAACGCAAAAACCAGAAAACCCATCCAAACCCCTTCTCCTTCCCCCCGTTTAAAGACCTGCACGCCGTACAGGGGCCAATTAGCAGCCCCCATGCCGGGGGGGGGGGTTTTTGGGTCTGCCCCCGGGTGGGTTTCCAAAACCGGAAAAAAAGGGCCCCCCCCCAATTCTAAAACCACCGGGGGACAACCCTTCTTGGGATTTAGTAAACCCCCGGCCAAGGCCGCTAAAACCCTCTGGGGCCCAGCTCACTGGGTGAGCCTGGGTGGGGGTTCTTTGGGGGGGGGCCCGGTGGCTTAAGGTGGCGCACGCTTTTAAAAAAACCGCAGGGATGGTGGGGCTCTTTCCCCAAGGTCCTTGGTGGCACACGTCCCCAGAGACACCAGGTGTTGAAATTAATTGCCTTGGAGCCGCCCAAACCACAGGTCAGGAGTTTGTGGCGGCTCTAAGAAACGAGGGCGGGCTGGCTGGTGACAAAAAACCTGTGCCAGGCAAGGTGGTGTGCGATAAGGGGCGAAAATTGTGGCCGCCCAAAATCGGTAGGCTGGGCACATCCCTTGCCGGGCACTTGTCTGACCTTGTCGTCCAGAAATTTCAAAAGAGCTCCCGGGTCTGGACTGCTGCTAAAGAAGGATCGAGGTCTGAGTTCGCACTTCCCCCGTTCCCCCTGCTTCGTCCCCCCTGGTGCGTTATCGCCGGGGGTAAAACCCCCAGTTGCTCAACCACTTTCAAAACCCCCCCCCCCCACGGGGACAATGGCCTGACAAACAGCGGGGGGCCCCGGGGTGTTGAACCACGAGAGTGGAGGCAGGGGAAAGAGCTCTGCACCATCCTTGCCCGTTTTTAGAAGCCACCAAAATGGTCAGTGCGGACAATGCCCTTTCGATGGATTGTGGTGTCTTAGTTCTGGAAAGATCGTTGGACATTGAAACAACAGTCCCGCGCGGGGAGGAGGGACGGACCAGTGCGGCCGGAGCCTTTTTTCCGTCAAAACCCAAAGGCCGACAGTTTACAATTTCATCGGGTTATTGGCAGTGGTTTGGGGGCCCGAGTAGTGCAAGGTGGGCATCAGCTCTAGGGTCATATCTCAGGCAAGTCAGGGGTGTGTTTTAACGTGGGAGGCAGGGAGGAGGGGGGAAAGGGGGGGATTCCTAGACACCCTTTTACCCACGTCCCCCCCTTGGGGGTTGGCGCGAAATTTTAGGCGGAGGAGGAAATGAGGAAAATCAGTTTGCTAGTGCCCCCCGACCCGAGGGTTGGGAAAACAGGTCCATCTTCCCCTGAGTGTTTGGGTGCTCCATTTTCCCCCAAATGATCCCCCGCTTAAGGCCATCAAAAAAACTTACGGTGGCCCCCCCTCTGGATCCCCCCTACAAAACAAAAAACGACTTTTCCTTACCCCCCAAATAGAGGTAAAATGCAGGAAATGGAGACCTTTCTGATTGATCAATGGGGAATTGTTGGTCTCTTTTACGTTCCCCAAATGTCACGGGGAACAAATCAGCGAAGTGACAGCAGTAGAGGCCAAGTAGGGTAGCGGCAGCAGGGCAAGGGGGCAAAAAAGGAAACCTAATGGGTGACCTTGGGAAACTTTGTTTACCACCTCACCAACGCATGCAATGGGGCACCTCCAAACACAGAGATCGCTTAAGATCATGGTGCAGCTATTGGTCTCAAACCGTGTTTTTTAGGTTTACCCCCAATAGACTTTGGGTATCCAAATTGGACGAATGTGCACGAGCTGGCTCGCTACGCCATAGTAGGGGGTTGTCATGCCCAGCAGCCAGCGTCCTATCTGAGCGGACCTTCATCATGGTGGAGGAGTCATTACAGACACACGCATCCGGCTTTCCACAGATAATGTGGTTCGTTGGACTTTCTTCAAGGATGATTCAGGCATGGAATTCTGATGATGCTGTGGCCCCAATTGCCTGAGGTTCACCGTTTAGTTATGCATGTCTACTTCACATTCCTTTTCAAACAAAGAAATGGTCCTCTTGAAAACTTTTTTTTTAAATTGATCGATTTCTTACTGCATGATATTTTTATTCTCTTTTTCCCAACAGTTCATTTTGCTGGTTTTGCTAGTGTGGATTGATGAGAGACTGTAAAAGGACAGCAAGGTTTCAATGACAACACCGTATTTCATTTACTACTTTATCTTAAGAATGTTTTCGCATTGTCACTGGTCTTTGAGGAGGTCATGTTGCTGTGTAGATACAGCTCAAATCATGGTACTTTGACGAACTGGAAATGTGATTCTAAGTGCAATTTCTTCCCTCACAATTTGTAATAGTGGCTGAGATGTCCTATTTTTAATTTTGTGGGCCGTCATGTTGCTGTGAGGATACAGCTATAATTATGGTCCTTTGGGGACAGAAATGTGGCTTCTAAGTGTTTTCATTTCTCCCTCACAATTTTTTAATAGGGTTGAGTAGTTATATTTATAAATTTTTTGGGGTCATGTAGCTGTGAAGAGGGTAAAAAATACAGCTATAATCATGGTTGCCTTCTGTCACAGAAATGGGGCGTCTAAGTGGCATTTCTCCCTCACAATTGTTAACGTGGCTGAGTAAGTCACTTTTTTATAATGTTTTGGGGTTTCATGTGCTTTGAAAATGCAGCATATACTACAGGTGCCTATTATAAAAAATGTTGTTGTTTTTCTAACAGACATTTGTTCTTCACTATTTGACCAAAGTGGCTCAAGGGGTCATGCTTTGAATTTTTGGGTGACGCATTTTGCTCTGTGTACATGCAGCTATACTACAGGTCGTATTCCTACAAAAAATTGTTCGTTTTCTAACAGGGACAATTTGTTCTTCACAGTTTGTCGAAAGAGAGATGGATATGGAGTGATGGTGCGGTCGATATCAGGAAATAGGTAGTAGGTTAATGGACACATATTGACTAAAAAATGACACTGTTTTTTTGCAATTTCTTTTTCATAGCTAATCGATCCCAGTAGTTCGAGACAACCCATTTAATACAATTGAAAAAAAAAAGAGAATCAAAGACATGGTAGGCGGGATTACATCCTATTTTAAAAAGGTGTTTTCTAGAATTATGTACTAAGAAAACTGGCAGTGTGTACCCCAAAATAGCTGTTTAAATATTTCCTCTGAATTCATTTGTACAAGGGAGGTACAGGAAAACTTACCAGATGTAGGTTATTACAGAGGACATGGAGAGGTATGGAGCACGGACAGAGAAAAAGTAAACAGAGAACCTCAGCACGTTGAGTTTTTTTTTTTAAATTGAGAATAAAAGATTGCCAAGATAAAGGGAACCTGGGGATTTGTTCCTTGTGTGTGTAACATGGTGCGTTAACCACCCAGTTATTTCCAAGTGAAAGCTCAAATTGGTCCAAACTCTTACGGAAGGGGCAAGCGCGACCCAGGTTTTGACTGGGTTACAGAGGAAGGCTGGGGGGGTCTCACACTTCCGCTTCCGCACTCTGCTTTCAGACGACAGTTTTCGTTGTCTACGGGGTTCGTCATCAGGGCTTTTTAACCTGCGTGATAATAGATGACGGACGCCAGCCTGGGCGTTCACCGCACCCACTGTAACTACGGGCCTGGGTCTTGCTGTGGCCCAGGACAGGTCAGAGTCAATGTACTGTTCAACTAAAATGGTCGGTTGAAAGGACTCCTTTTTCCGGCACTTTTTAAATGTGTGGGGTATGCAGGTTTCTTTTTTTTTTTTCTTTTTTTTGGTCGGGGCTCATGCTGTGGCACCAAGGACAGGTATAGTCAATGTCCAGTGAAACTAAATGGTGGTTGGAAAGATCCTTTTTCCGGCAACTTTTAATTGTGGGGGCGTAGGCAAGGTTTTGTGGGCTCATGCTTCGTGTGTGGCCCAGGACAGGTTATAGTCAATGTCCAGTTCAAACTAAATGGTGGTTTGAAAGGATCTCCTTATTTGCGGCACTTTTTAAAAATGTGTTGGGGCATGCAGAGAAGTTTGGGGATCAGGCTGCTTTCCAGGTCAGGATATTCAATGTGTCTCAGTTAAGTAACCATGATGGTTCAAATCTATAATGCTTTTCGGCACTTTTTAATTTTGTGGGGTGGTGTGGCAGGTTTAAGGGTCAGGGCTGTGGGTACAAGACAGGGATAGTAAATGCGTCCTGTGACTTTTTTCTGTGACTTTTATAACCTAACTGTGTTGCCTTAACGATGTAGCTGAATTCCATTTGACTGTTGTGAGATTTCAGCTCTCCTGCCTTGTTTGGGTTGTAATAATGAGGTGTTGTTGCTCATCCCATGAGACTTTAATGGTCATCGCGCATATTCGATGACTCGACTATCGAAAAAACCTTATCGTAGCGGCCGTCTATCGACTATCGTTCGATCTCCGATAGCCAACGCAATCGCTCAACACTTGTCCTGTGGAACAGATTCTCCCACCTGAGCCTCCTGTGCGATTTCTGCAACTTCTTCCAGAGGTGACCCTGGACCTCTTTTGGCTGCTTTCTAATTAGTCTGTGCTGCTCTGTCAGTTTGGTGGACAGCCCAGGTCCTAGTTGGTTAGCAATACCATTACTCTTCTCTTACTTCTGTGAAATGTATTTTGTTTTTTTTTTTTTGAACCTGACCAGTATTACGCTTTGCCGAGTTCTTTATCCCTGAGTGCCTGGTTGCGTCCTTGGTTTTATCATGATTTTTTTTTTCAGTTTGTTCACTAACAAACCCCTGAGCCCTTCACAAATGCTTGCTACTTTTCCTGTTCCTCTATCTCCTAATATATCAATCTTATAAATTTGTGACTGTAACATTTAAAAATGAGGAGCTGTTAAAGGGGTATGAATTCTTTTGCAAACTGTACATGCATTGGTTGCCATAATCAAATGTTATATTTATATTCTCAAAATGTGTTTTTGTTTGACAGAAAATAAGAGTTACGCATGTATAAGAATAGAATCTATCTCTGTAATCGAAATACTTCTAAAGAAACTTGAAGGTGAGTTAGTGAAGTTAATAATCTGATGTATTGCTAATGAGCAGAATCTGAAGTGAGTGTTCCTGAAAAACTACTGAAATTATAATATAGACATAATTTATAGAATAAAAAAAAAGAAAAAGGAAAGAACAATTTCAACTGGTTTACCATCTTACAGATTTAAAATAAAAGGAAGAATACGCTCATTAGTTTTCATGAATACTGTATGTCAAAAGTGAGTGACAAACCCAGCATACTGATTCATTGAAGACACACATCAAACAGTTATGTGAATAAGCAAAATGGAATCTGAAAAATATTAGCTGGTAATACACATTAATCTGGCACAAATTATTTTTGACAATGATGCACAACAATAATCGCATCCATATATTTACTCTAAACTGGTTATATGTGTGTGTATAGAGAGCGAGATCTATAGAGATATATCTATATATAGAATTGTATATGTGTGTGTGTATGTATGTGTGTATATATATATATATATATATCGATAGATCAATAGATATAGCAATATATCTATAGATGTTGATATATCTATAGACATATCTACAGTAAATATGTCTATGTAGTTACATCATTAATACAGCATTAATATGATTTTTTTTCCTTTTCTAAAGTACATATTTTGTATTTTCCTTAAGCTTTTTTGTCTACACTTCATTTTCCTAATGGTATCATAATTTTTCCAGATTCACAACAATGGGAAAGCTTTACATCAGATAACAGAAACCTGCTTATTACATCTTTATCTACTATGGAACTCGACAGCAGGCCAGACCTCAGAGTGAAAGGATTATTGCTCAAAAAAATGTTGGAGAATTTAAATTAATAAGTATAAAATTAATACCTGTACAACACAACTCAAACGTTTTTCATGGATTTTGAGAGTTTAACACAAGATTACATGTAAACTTTAGCATGCTCTGCTTAAAATAAATATTTACTTGAAATCCGTTCTCTTGTACATTTTCTGCTTTTTGTAGGTCACCCTGATAGCTGAACATTGTTTTAAACAGATACAGGTTTACTACAGTATTTTATTGAAGTCATATATTATTATTATTGTATTTTAAAGGGCCATAATGGCTTACATAATATAAGACCAGGACGAGTACAGTATTAGCACTAAATAACAAACTGATACAGAACGAGAGAGGAACCTACTTGCTTGGCATTTCAATCTACAATGTACGATAAAGGTGACATAAAGTAAGGGACAGAGATGTTTGTATTATGGTGCTAGTAGCATGGTTATTGTAAGTTGTAGGCTAGCCTGAAAAGATAGGTTTTCAGGTAACGTTTAAAGGTAGAGGAGTGTTTGATGTGTTGTGGTATAGGGATTGCATGGGAGATATTTTGAAGACTGTTGTGTGAGGGGCTGACAAGACCTGAGAAAGACATCAAGTCCTGTGAGATTACACGGGTGGGCGATCAAAGGGGTTTACCACAAAGTAAAATTGATGTGGAAAGCTTGCAAATTAAAAAATAAACATTTTCAACATTTATCATTATTAAAAATTCTGTACCATTTTTTGTTTTAGCTGCTACATTACTGTCAGTCTTTTCCATGCTTCGTAATCAAACACTCACTGTTGAGTGAGTGTTTAACCACAGGTGCTGTCATTCTGTTCTCTATACTCCTTAGTAATTAGTTAAACAGTGAAAATAAAAGGAGAAAAAAAAACTCAATCAGGTATGTGCATTGAGAAAAAAAATCCACATTTGGTTCCCGCAGGGATTTGAACCTAACTAATCAGCTAGATTGTTGTTACTCACAACTTTTTACATAAACAGACCTTTGTTTGACTAGAGATTCAGGATTGAGCACACTGTGGCAAAGGCATGATGATGTCAAGCCTCATGGGTCACATGATATGCAGTTCAAACAAATCATACAAACCCTTTTTTTTAAACACACTGAAAGATGAAGCAGGACTAACCAGGCATGAAATGCCTGTGTGGCAAAGCTTCTTTAAGGCTGAGATACATGTAGAGGATAAGTTATAGTCTTGTGTATTATGGTCAGTAATTTAAACTAAATTTGCTGGGCAGTGGGAAGCCAGAGAACGGATTGTCAGACGTGAGAGCATAGGATTAACAAGCGGATTAAAGGATGGTGTGAAGGGGAGCAAGAGTGTTAGATGGGGGGCCACAAAGAAGCATGCTGCAGTAGTCTAGGTGGAAAATGAGGTATTGAAAAATGTTAATTTTTGCTGATCAGATATGGGAAATATTTTTCAGGTGGAGGTGATAAGAGCTTGAATATGTGGTTTGAGGGCAGAATCAAAGGCATTTTTCATAATGAGTTTTAGAAAGTGGGATTTTGACATTAGACATTTTAAGATCCTTTAAAACATGGAGGTAACACTTTTTTTCAGTGTTTAGCTTTAAACATGTAGGTAAAAGTAAATAAAAACTATTACCAAGTTGTTACATTGCTGTTCTGATTTTGCTTCTCTACAGAGTTAGGAGTAGATCTCCTGCTTTTGTACACAAACTTCCCTAGTTAAACCAGCCCCTTCTAAGCTTAAACAGGCGCACAGGGCCAGGTAGTGATTTTTTACTCCCTGCGGGTTTTTCACCCCCTTAAAATTTCCCGGGGTTTTCTTGTCTGAAAACCCCCCCCACCTCTCTAGGGGCCCCCCATTCCCCCCCACCTTGCCCAGCTATTTCTCCAGCTGTCCCCTCCAATATTGCAATCGTAACCCCCTTTTCTCTCCCTCGATTTTTCCCAATTTTCCTTTAAACACCTGTTATAACCCTTTAAAAAAAAGCCCTCTGGCCCTCCGGGCCCTGCCAACTACCGACCAGTCTCTAACCTTCCCTTCTAACCAGAATGCTTGGTCTACTCTCGCCTAATCCGCTATCTCTTTGCAACTTCTTCTCGACCCCCTCAATCATTTTTTCCGCTCACCCCCCCCGGAAATGCTCAAACTAAAGTTCCAATTTTTCCTCCTCACTGCTAAATCTCGGGGTTGCTTTTTTTTGGATCTTTTGAGTTTTTTGCCTTTTGTCACCAACTTCTCCCCACACCTCAGCGTATTGGCCTCCAGGACACCGCTTTCGTTTTTTCCATCCAACCTTTCCTAATCGCCCCTTTCAGTGTCCATTTTCGGGGTTTAAAATCTCCTTTTCCTCTTGCTTTGGGTTCCCCCCGGATTGTTTTGGTCCCCCCCTCTTTTCTATTTACACAGCCCAATTGGACAAACCATCGCGATTTTGGTTTCCCAGTCCATCTTCGCGGATGCGCTCAACTTTTTAAACCCCCCCCCCTCCCGTGACACACTCCAGCCCTCAACAAAACACCAGTGATTTTGCCCGGCTTACTCATGTCCCCCCCTCTATTTTAAAAAACTAAATCTCAAAAACTGAACTTTTTGTCTTTCCCCATCTACAAACCCGAATTACCCTGCCTTTTCTGTCTCTTGTGTGGCAGCACCATAACTCCTAGACAGCGGGGGCCCCCGTTTTGGGGGTTTTTATAGATTCCGATCTTCCTTTCACCCCCTAATCCAGCCCTTGCCTGATCCTGTTACCTGATCTCAAGAACCTCTCCAGAATCCGTCCTTTTCTCATGGGAAACAACTCAAACCCCATTTTTTCTTATTCTTCTCGTCTCGAATGTTCCTGTAAACTCCTTTCTTATTCCCCCCCTCTTTTGCAAACTCTCCCCTCTCCGTCTGTCCTGAATAACGCCCGGCTTGTCTTTTTTCCACCCCCTATACTGATGCCTCTACCCGTGTCGTCACTGCACTGGTTCCCATTCATATAGAATAAACATAAACTCTCCTCTCACCCATAAATCTCCCCACGTTGTCCTCCCTAATTTTACCCCTCCCCCTGTCTCCCCCTTTTCCCCCTCTCTCCCCTCTGCTGTTAATCAAAAATTACATCAAATTAATATCAATTTAATTAAATCAATCATCCAAACCTCCCCTGCCCCTTATGTTCCTTTAACAGCTCCCCCCCGGGCGACGGCACACTCAAACTTCATACTTTAAGGGACCCTGAGAAACTCTTTTTCCCCGGCCTACCAAATCCCTAATGCCTCCCTCCCACCCCTACTCCCCTACCACTCTCTCATTTTTTTGAGTACGTCTGGAGGGGGTCCATCCGAATTTTACTAAAACAAACCCCATTTTAAAAGTAAAAATGGTGGACCCTTTGTAAATCTAAAATATTTCCCCTTTGTCTCACCCCAAACAAACCCCAATAAATTTAAGCTCTTTCGGAGGCCCTCACACCCCTTTTATCTCATCTTAAATGCTTTTCATTGTGCAAGTAAAGTCTTTTATCTGTGCCTACACCCTCCAATTGTAAAGTGCCGGAATTGTTGGCACTTATAAAAAAGATTATTATTAATACTATGTAATGACGAAGTTTAACCTTTTAGAGTTTTGTAGCCTTATGCACTGCTATTTACAAACTTCCAACACTTAAAACCACAGCTAGGAACAACAGAGGTGATATGCCCATTAGTGCAGAAAACCTACCCACAGCTTTTTTTTTTTTTTTAAACACTTCAATTTTAGTCAACAGCAAGATACATGCATAGACTGTTTAATTAATTATGTAAAACATGAAGAACCCCTTTTCGTTTTATTTTTAACAAACAAAACAACAAACTACAATTTTTAAGATCGTTGTACTGACTAGTTACACTATGTAATGTAAATAAACGTTTTTGAACTAAAATTTAAAAATTCCAAAAACATGGGGGTGTGTTCCTTAATTTAATTTCCCCCCTCCATCAAAAAGCATATACAGAGCTAAAAGCCCTTTTTTTCCCCTCCCCGATTAAGTGGGGGGTTGTGGTTGTTCGGGGGTTTTTATTTCCAGTTTTTGTACCATGACCATGAGATGGTCTCAAAGCATATTTTTATTTTGCTTTTAATACCCAGGGGCAATGTGTCTATGAAGTTGCCCCATAGAGCAAAGACATTTTTTACCCTAGCTTCTTTGTGCAGAGTGGCTTTCACCCAGTCCATGTGCATAAAAAAACTTATTTTATCATAGAAGAGTTCAAGGGCCGGACCCGTGGCTCCGCCACACCCTTTTAAAAACCGC
>JAODAL010042088.1:0-35208 GCA_025379985.1 Phyllomedusa bahiana | reverse complement strand
CAGCCATATAGGATAGCTCCCCCCACAGCAGTAATATATATTCCACAAATAAAAAAATAACATTAATATTCCCCTTTAAAAAAAAAAAAAAAAAAACTTTTCCCCACCCCGGCGCCCCTCTTCTGTCCTCTTTTTTCCCAGCGGGCCACTCCTCCATCAGCCCCCGGGCGCAACCTATATGGGGGAATTACATCGCATCGCTATCCAGCTGAGCACATGGGACCGCCGCGCACCCTTAGCACTTAGGGTCCACTGCGGGTCCCGACTCCCGCTGTGCTAGGTCTGGGGCTGCCGAAAGCCCCAGGTTTGACAATGTGATGCAGACGCCAAGCCCTCCCGGCGCAGCATCCTGGTGACAGTGCTGGAACCCAACGAATGGCCACCCTGGCATCGTGCCGCAGAGTGGCCTTGAGTCCACTTCTTCACCGGGGCCCTAGGTTCGCCACTGTCCAATTTCTTTTTTTTGGGGGATGTCTTATTTTCGGGGAAACAGGGTAACAATTGGATAAAGCGCCTTCAGCTCTGTGTCAAGCAAAAGGGACAACACATGGAACACAACAATTGGCTGTTTTTCTTGTTGCAAATTTTGTGTTAATAATAACTTTCGACCTGCAGAGCAAAAGCCATACATGGCGGTAAAGTAGGAAAAGATTAAAATTGGGTTGCTTGCTGGTTATGGTTAAAAGGGTGACTTTGGCGGCATATTAAGGTTTGATAGCCGCTGGTCCCATGTCTGGGACCTGCACCTATCTCAGGAATGGGCCCACGAAAGTTTTTTGACAGATGTTGAGGCAGTTTGCCTTCCGCACCCTCCCTTCTTTCTTTGGGGCGGGGGCATTAACCATATGTTTTATACATATAAGGTCAGTTTACATCTACAGTGCTTTATTTTAAGGCATGGTTAGTGTGGTATGCTGTGACTTAGAATTCCACAGCAGCTGCTATGGAACCACAACACCCAGCATGTCATACTAGCCATTCTACAAAAAATAAAAAATGAAATAAATCAATTTTTAAACAAATGAAAAAGCAACAAACACAAAACCACTAATTCCCAAGAAAATCTTTTTTTTTTTTTTAAGAAGAAAAAAAATTTTTAGAAAAAGCATTAGCATGTTCGCAACTACCCAATCCATAAAATTGTGTTATTTAATCCAGACAGTGAACACTGTGGAAAATAAAACAAAAAAAGAAACTACAGAATTGCTTTTTTTAGATCCAGCCTCACAAACAATGGAATGAAAAGTGATAGAAAAAAGAATATGTACCCTAACAGGATACCAATAATATTGTAAACTTACAAATAAAAAGTACTTAAATACACAAAAAAAAAAAAAAAAAAAAAAAAAAAAAAAAAAAAAAAAAGTTTTTTTTTTTTTTTTTTTTTTAAAAAACATTGTGCCCAATTGTGACCTTAAAAAGTGATTTCTGGTCTGAAAAGACAGAAAGGCAAAGCGAGCAACCAAACTTAAAGGGGAATTGAACATCTTAGTTATGGGGAAAGGGTTTTATAAATCCTCTGGATCAACATTTTTAGAAACATTTTAGCAAAAGGGGCTGACTGGGTGGGCTATTCTTTTTTTTTGGCCTGACAAACATGCAACTTGTAAGAATTGAACTTATTTAGTCTGAGAAAAAATGGCTCCGGGGGGGGCATGATTAATTTATATAAATTTAAATGATCCCTACAAAAAGATGGGGAAAAAAAATTTTTTCAGGTAAAGCCCCCCAAAAAAAGGGGACAATCCTTCGGGTGGAAAAAAAAAAGATTAAATTTCATTCAAGAACTGTAAAACTTTTGGGAATAGCCCCCTCAGGAGCTGTCACGCAGGGCAGTTTTTGGGGTTTCAAGAAAGAAGATACTACCTGAAAAATAAAGAATATTAAAAGCGTTTTAGCATGTAAAATTCTGGATCCGCTGGGGGTGGCCTTTTGGGGAGAGGGTGGGGGCCCACTGGAGCAATTGGTTCTTGCCCTGTGGGGTTTCAGGGGACCACCATGGGGGGGCTGGGCTTTTTTCCCTCCTTCAACCACTTTTACCTACCTGATGGACACGTGTCTTTTTTCAACCGTACTAACTACGCAACTATGCAACTATGTAAAAGGGGACAGCAAATTTAGCGAGAGCCCTGGGTGGTACAAATTGTCTACCAGAGACATTCTCCATTTTGTCTGCACAACCTAATGAAGCAAATAGAAAAGAGTTATTTTGGGACCCTATACACATATGTTATGCAGTTTTAGTTCCATCATTATTTTTTCATTTTCCAGTCACTCGGGAAAACCCAAAAAAAACCCTCAAAAAAATAGGGGCTGGGAACCCACTTTGCGCATCTACCCCCCCAGGAAACCTATGGGGAAATTTAAGTCGGGCACAATTATGGTTAAGTCAACATTTGACCCGAAACGGAAAAAAAATGCCCCATTAAGAAAAAATTTTTTTAGCGCTGCGAAAAAAAAACGCCCACATGTCGTTTAAGGCACATTGAAGATGTATGTGCGCCCCAAGTAAACCCGTCATAATTTGGTTTTTTGGTATACCTTGGATGTTATAACCGCAAAATTTTCACAAAAAGGACCCAGTTTTTGGGGGTAAGGGGTTATGTTTCATATATAGAATAGGGCCAAAATTTCACCAAACAAAAACCCAATTTTGACATTCACCCTAATTTTTGTTTTAAGATTTGGGTTTCAAAAATCCCGTCATGGTAATTTAGTGTTGAGATGGGGTTTCCCGGGGCCCAACAGTGAAAACTGATTTTGGAAAAACCCCCCATTGGGGTTAATTTTGGGTCCACTAGCAGAGTTTTATTTTGGTGTCCACCATGGAAATTTTTTAAAATTTTTTTTCCCCCCATTTAGTTTTATTTTTGGGGGCCCCAGTGGGGGGTGATTCTTGGGCCCCACCAAATGGAGTTGATTCTTGGGGCCCCCCCCCCGTGGGGATATTCTTGGGGGGCCCCCAGTGAGGTTTTGGCTTTTTTTTCCCCCCAGTGGGGGTTTAATTTTTGGGGCCCACCAAATGGGGTTAATTGTTAGGGCCCACAGTGAGGTTTTTAAACTTGGGGTCACCCGTGGAGTTTTTCCCTTTGGGGGAACCAGGGGAAATTTTATTTTTGAGGCCCCACTAGTGAGGTTTTTTTCTTGGGCGTACCAGTGGAGTTGATTCTTGTGGCCCACCAGTGGAGGTGATTCCTAGGGCCTACCCTACAGCTACTGAAAATGGCTCTTGCACTCTTCCTCTTGCCCACTGCCTCTCCTTTTCTTTCTCTCTCGAAAAATCAGCTCCTGGCCTGCCATACACAGGGGCACACCAGGGTTTCCTCTGCTTCCCTGTGGTCCAGTCCAAGTCTAGTAGAAATTGACCTGAAATGAAAGAGTGATCTGTCTCTAGTAAATGTAGCCCTAGTATACTTCCAATGTCATTCCTGATACAACAGAGGATTTCCATCCCAAACACTTTTTGGTTAATTCACGAATCTAATTTTATTTCTTACCAAGCAATGAATAACATGAGTTGACCAGAAGTGGTTTCATCTTCCAGATCAGAGTTCTGCAAAAGCTTTTCAATCTACGAGCTCGGTATTAATGTTTTGAGTCTCCTCGGGTCCCAGTGGAGATGCTGGTATTTTTGTCCCGGAGAAGAAAATTAAAGGGAAGGCAATGCTATTTGATTTACAGAATCCTATCATGTTGTTCATGTTCAATTTCTAATTTAATCTGGAATTTTGAAGCTGCCATTGGTCAAGTGGAAGATGTATATGCACAGGGGATTAGGGTGTACTTAATTCCATACTGAGTGGATGTCGCAGCAAGAACTGTGTAGAAAAGACAATGTGGTCTGGGTGTCTCGCTGCTGATTTTTTAAGTCAACATTTTCTCCTTAAAGGGACAGCAGTGGACAAAATCTTTACAGTAATGTGTGTTATGAATTGATTTTGGACTAAATGGATTCTCTTTTTGGTGATCCTGTTCATCACACATCAATACTTTGCAGTAACATTTTAGGCTTTTTCCATCCCCACCTTCCCAGAGTGATACTTTTTTATTTTTCCATCAATATAGCCATAGTTACATAGTACAGTTGAAAAGAGACTTATAGAGGGACAGGGCCTCCAAACTAAAGGCTGCTCTACAGAGAGTGGAGAATCTTGGGGGTCCCCATAAAAGGGCCTACCCCCCAGCGTCCTGGCTGATCTTCTGTAGGAGATTGGAGGTCAAAGTCTCCTCGAATTTCCGGGCGCGCTCCCTGCAAGTAGGCCGTAGTAGATTTTTACGAGTTTGGGAAAAAAACGGTTTTGCATGTTGGACGTGCACTCCGTCAGAAATTACAGGCCCCTATTCCCTGCATTAAGAACCCAGAGGCCTATGGTGATACGACCCCAGAAATTAAAACGGCCTTCCATTCCTTTTATCAAACTTTTGTCCCAAACCTCCCCTGCCCAGGGATTATCCAGTGAAAAATGCACCCTCCGTCTCCGGGTCTGTCCTCTGCCCTGGAAACGCCTTTACTTTGCGGGAACTTTCCGCAGTTTAAAAAAAACTTTTTCCGGGGGAAGACCCCGGGGGCCCGGACGGATTTAAGAGAAAATTTACAAGGTTTTTCGGACCTTCTTTCTCCCAGTTTTTTGACTTTTTTTTAATTCCTCTCCCGGCTACCCTTTTTTGCCTCAACTACAGGGCCCCTGTCGCGGTTCCCCAAAGGGGGAAAAGCCCCCCTCCCCTGCGGCAGTTATCGCCCAATTCTTTGTTGAATGTCGTTTTAAAAATATACGCAAAATTTATAGGAAAAGATTGAACCATTATTCCCCCGACCTGGGCCCCCGGATCGGTGGGGTTCGTCCCGGGGAGGGGGCCGCGAAAACCCCTAAAGACATGGATATTATCCCCTAGCCCATTTGCACCGGATTCCCCTAATGGCCCTGCCCCTGGATGCGAGAAGGCTTCGACAAAATTTTCCGGTCTTCTCTTTGGCTCTCTTCGGCGTCGGGGGAGGGGGGGGTTTTCTTTTTGTGCAAATGGTAGGGCCCTTTATAACCCCCCGTCAGCTCACTTAAAAAAATGGTTCCTTATCTGACCCTTTAGTACCCATAATGGTATCTCAGGGATGCCCCCTCTCACCTTTATTATATTTTGGGTGATGGAAAACCCGATGGCCCGTGTTCGTTCTAACCCGGAATCAGAGGAGTGACGATCGGGGGCCATAGTATAAGTTTCAGCTTCGTGACGTCTTTGGTCTACGTAACGGACCCTTTGACCTCTATGCGGCGCGTGCCCGAGCGGGGAGCGATTCGCTTTTGGGGTCAAATTTAAAGGGAAAAACATCTTAAACCGAAGCCCTGGGTTATCAACCTTCCCATTCCCCTTTCTCAGATTGCTTAAGCCCTCTTACCCATTTGACTGGCGAAGGGGGTCTTGCTTATTTAGGTTTTAAGATTCCTAGAGACCTTTAAAAACTTTCAGTCAAATTTTTCAAACCCGCTCCTTGGGAAGATTTCCCGGACCTAGGGGGCGGGGGTAGGGGGGAGTTTCTTGGTTTGGCAGAGTAAATATTTAAAGAGACCATTCTACCCCCCCCCTCACACAACCCCCCCCAAAAACCCCAAAAATTCAACCCCACCTTTTTAAAATTTAACCCCAAAAAACAAAAACCCCCTCCACAAAAAAAAAACCCCACAAAAATTTTCCCTTACAAAAACCCAAAATTTTAAAAAAAACCCCGGAGGAAATACCCCCCTTCCTTTACTACGTATCAACCCAAAAACGATTGTGACATTAGGCTCTCTTACAACCTCATAGATAGATCTGGACCTTTTTTTCCAATTATTTATAATCCTATATTCCCCCCCCCCCCCCCCCCCCCCCCCTAAACAGCTCCTCCTTTTTGGGGGTTCTAAGGTAAACCATTGCGATATATAATCGATACTTGGGCCCCCAAAATTATCCCTTTTCTTTCTCCCCGCGGAAATTACCCGTAGCCCCCCTTTCGTTTTTTCAAAAGCCCCAATTCCGACTTTTTTTGCCTTATAAAGGTACAGTGGACTTTACCAGACCTCTTTCGTCCTTGAGCAGCAGTTTATTCATGCCCCTCCTAGGCCACTATTCCATTTTTAAAAAAAGCTATCTGCTATCCTATGAGTACTCTCCTTCTTATTGTAAAACTTGGGAGGGGAATTAGGCAAAACCTTCTCGCAGATCAGGGCACCGGGGGCTTTACCCTTCCCACAGAGAGTCTAGCCCCCCAAGGGACAAAAAACGAGCTTCAAGTTCTTTCGGTGGTATGGGTTCCCTATTATTCATCAATGGTTCCCATCATCCGGATCTTTGCTGGAGATGTGGGAAGAATAGGGACTAGTTGTTATGGTGGAGCGCCAGCCTTTTAAAAGGTTTTTGGGATATGTCTATACTCGTTTGGAGAGAATGGTCTGAGTTTCCCCAGGGCCCTGAGGGCCCCTTTTTTTATGTCCGATCCGAGTCCACTTACAAAATGCTCATTGTTGCGCCACTTTCTGCAGGCCGCCAAGACGGTATCCCTAGAAATGGAGATCCCCGACTCCCCCACCATAGGGGGGGATGTCGGGGGTAACTCCATTTGTAATGGAGGAGCTCTTGGCGACCTCTGACAGACAGTACGACAATGGCTGAAAACTGGGCGCCTTGGCCCTTTCTTTCAGTCCTCTCCGTATTTGATTTTCGAGTTAAATGCCTAGGGGGAGTAGCCATTGGTACCCGCTGGTCATCCCTAGGCCTTAGGACGACCTGTGTTTTAGACCTGGGTCCTGCCCACTTGTAGAATTCCGCACCCCCAAATCCCCTCCCTCTTTCTCTTTCCCCCTTTTTTTTTTTGTATTGTCTCCACTCCCTTCCTCTATGAATAAAATTTTTTATTCATTATTTGGTTTATGAAGGGTTCCCTTGTGGACACCCCCCACAGTTGTTTTGGCAAAATCGGCTGCCTTTAAAACTTTATATTTATTTTGATTAAACTGTACCTTGCCATACCGTATTGTTGTATTTGATCTTTTTTGATGTTAAAATTACGAACTTTTATGCTTTTTTAAAGTGATGGTTGTATACTATCTTTTAAAGCTTTTGTCAATTTTTCAGTAGACTTTTTCGGGGGTTTTGTTTTCGGTGCATACTGTATTTATTTCATGTTTTTCAATAAAGCGTTTTGAAATGGAAAAGAGACTTATGTCCATCAGGTTCACCTAAGGGAGGGGAAAGATATGGAGGAAGGGAAGGGGCTAAGAAATGTTTAAACTTAGTTTCCATATGTAAAGATTGGAAAACCCCTAAGAAAAGAACCAAACTCCCTAAAGGAAAATTAAAATTTCTGCTCCCCCGAGTTTAATCAACTATTTATGGGTTTCATGGTATTAATATTCCTTTTGCAGGTAGTTATCTAAGCCTTTTTGAAACCCTCAAATTTTTCCGCTGTGATTGCACCAAAAATAAAAAGCTTGGTATCTCTGCAAAAATGCCCAAACAGTCTTATTAATCCCCCTTCCCGTGGTGTTATTTCCTAAAAAAGCACATTTTTTTGTAGGACAGGTTGTATTTTTAATGGAATCATTTAATCAGTGTTGGGCTGGGGTGCCTGGGGTCCACCAGTGGGGAATGATTCTTTGGCCCCTTGTAGATTTATTTTTTGGGGTTCCCCGTAGAATTTGTTTTTTGGGGGCCCACCAGTAGAATTTATTCTAGGGCCCACCGTGGGGTTAATTTTGGGGCCCACCAGTGGAGTTTATTTTTTGGGGGCCCCCAATGAAAATGATGCTTGGGACCCCTGGGGTTATTCTTGGGGCCCCAGTGGTTAATTCTTGGGGTCCCGAAGTGGAGTTTATTCTTGGGGCCCCCCAGGAAGTTGATCTTTTTCCCCCCCCCCCCCCCCCCCCCAACTGTGAAGTTCAGTTTGTGGCCCACCCGTGGGGCTGATTCTTGGGAGATGGAGTTGATTCTTGGGGGGCCCCCAGTGGAGTTGATTTTGGGGCCCATCAGTGGGGTGATTCTTGGGGCCCACCAGCAAGTTGATTCTTGGGACCACCAGTAGAGTTGATGCTTGGGACCCAACAGTGGAGTTGATTCTTGGGCCTCCCAGTGAAGTTAATTTTTGGGGCCCACCAGTGAAGTTGTGTCACAATACTGATGTATACTGCTGGAATTCAATGGCGGAGCAAGGTATAAACACGGGGAGGCAGGTGGATAGCGAGTTCCCAGGTAGGTAATGGGCTGCTGCTTGGTCAGAAGAGCAGAGGTATGACGGTGGAGCAAACCGCAGGTAACTTCGGATAGTGCAGGGTAAACTGCTAGAAAGAGGAACAAGGCTGGACGGCAAGTTCCAAGGTGAGAGGACTGTAAAGCAGGAGCTAGGCACAATACTCAAGCAATGAGCAATAGGCTTGAGGAGTTTATATAGGAATCAGGAAACAAGATGGCACCCAGCTGAGACAGGATCCACCATCTTGACTGAGGGCAAACTTAAGGGCAAGTTCAAAAGCACAGCAGGGGATTCCTGACAAGTTGATTCTTGGGGCCCAACTGTGAAGTTCAGTCTTGTGGCCCACCTGTGGAGCTGATTCTTGGGCCCAGCAGTGGAGTTGATTCTTGGGGCCCAGCAGTGGAGTTGATTATTGGGGCCCAGAAGTGGAGTTGATTCTTGGGTCCCATCAGTGGAGATGATTCTTGTGGCCCACCAGCAGAGTTGATTCTTGGGACCACCAGTAGAGTTTATGCTTGGTACCCAACAGTGGAGTTGATTCTTGGGCCTCCCAGTGAAGTTAATTTTTGGGGCCCACCAGTGAAGTTGTGTCACAATACTGATGTATACTGCTGGAATCCAATCTCGGGGCAAGGTATAAACACGGGGAGGCAGGTGGATAGCGAGGTCCCAGGTAGGTAATGGGCTGCTGCTTGGTCAGAAGAGCAGAGGTATGACGGTGGAGCAAACAGCAGGTAACTTCGGATAGTGCAGGGTAAACTGCTAGAAAGAGGAACAAGGCTGGACGGCAAGTTCCAAGGCGAGAGGACTGTAAAGCAGGAGCTAGGCACAATACTCAAGCAATGAGCAATAGGCTTGAGGTGTTTATATAGGAACCAGGAAACAAGATGGCACCCAGCTGAGACAGGATCCACCTTCTTGACTGAGGGCAAACTTAAGGGCAAGTTCAAAAGCACAGCAGGGGATTCCTGACAAGTTGATTCTTTGGGCCCACCTGTGAAGTTCAGTCTTGTGGCCCACCTGTAGAGTTGATTCTTTGGGCCAAGCAGTGGAGTTTTTGCTTGGGGTCCAACAGTGAAGTAGATTCTTGGGGTCAACCAGTGGAGCTGATTCTTGGGGCCCACCAGTGGAGTTGATTTTTGAGGCCCAGCAGTGGATTTGATTTTTGGGGCCCCAATGAACCCAAAAAACCTTTAATTCTGGTATTGGATATCTTTAGCCCCTCGTTGACATATGACATACCCATAAGTCATAGTTAGTAAGGACTTCTTGCAAATTGGTGAATGAGAACATCATGAAAATTATATGGTCTCACATGCAGAGCCCAGAACGATTGGAGCATGAGTATATTACAACTGAATCCACGCGCTGTCGGCTATGACTGGAGTTTACGCTGGTCGCAGACGATTGACCCCTTAGATGGCGCAGTCAATTGTAACTTCAGCAGCTAACAAAATGACAGAGGGAGGGAGCCGATGACTTCTATGGCAATCTGAAAGCCTAACAAAGGCTTCCAGGTTGCCTATGGCATTTCCACGCCCAGCTGTAAATAAAAAAGTACACAAATTTGGTATCGCTACCTATGTAAAGACCTATCCTATAATTCTGTTATGTTATTTAACCCGCACAATGAATGATGCAAAGAGAAAAAAACAAAACAATGACAGCAGTGCGATTTTTATTCATCCCACAACACATTAAATGGAATAAAAAGCAATCAAAAAGTATTATAAATTCTCAAGTGGTACAAGGGAAAATGGCAATTTGTTCCGCAAAAAAAAAATTA
This sequence comes from Phyllomedusa bahiana, assembly GCA_025379985.1. Classification (NCBI taxonomy): domain Eukaryota; kingdom Metazoa; phylum Chordata; class Amphibia; order Anura; family Hylidae; genus Phyllomedusa; species Phyllomedusa bahiana. The sequence continues at coordinate 25,201 of JAODAL010042088.1, read as the reverse complement.
CTTGCACATCTACAAATATGCAAAAAAAAGTTATGACTATTAGAAGATGCACAATAAAAACACTTTTTTTTAAATGCTACAACATAAAAAAACAATAAAAATTTGAGAGTAAAATTTGCATGTCATTTATACTGCACGGTGACTTAATCATTTCCCTTTCAAAATAATACTAAAGAAAACTCATCCTGCAATAAGCCCCTACACAGCTCCATATAGAGAGAAATAAAAAAGTTATGGCTCTCAGAAAAAAAAGTGTTTTCACTGTGCAATAAAAGATAAAAAATGTGGTGTCAGAAAATAAAAAAAAATGAATTTCTATTGTGTAAAAGTAATAAAAAATAAAACAAACAATATAAAATCTATATCACTATAATTGTACTGTCGCATAGTAAAGTTATGTCTAGAGATGGGCGAATTTCTCAAAAATTTGATTCGAATTTTCCGACAAAATTTGTTTCGGTCCGAATTACTTCGGCATGAATCGCGTTAAAAAACAGCTATTTCCAGGCTGCACAGAGCCTGCAGGGTGCTGTAGAACGTTGTGCCATGCTTAAATATGCAGAGGGAGCTTGGTTTGGTCTTCATACAATGTTGTGTTTTAGCATGACACGCACATGACTGCCGCCGCTCTTAAAAATCGCTTCACTTTTAAAATTCCCTGGGCACTTAAGAGGGCAAAACTGACCAAAAAACTGAAGCGGGAATGTAGCCTGATAAAGTCATGGCAGCGAAAGCTGGAAAAAAACAGGCTGAAGGCTCAGGTGGCAACATTAGTGACAGAGTGTGGAGGTGACGGCGGCAGCCACAGCAGCATGAGGTCAGACAGGGGCACAATGACATTCTGGAGGTGGCAAAAACAGGAGTAGGCCACAGAGTGGCACAATGACACAGTGTGGAGGTCACGGCAGCAGCCACAGCAGCAGCATGAGGTCAGGCAGTGGCACAATGACATTCTGGAGGTGGCAAAAACAGGAGTATGCCACAGAGTGGCACAATGACACAATGTGTAGGTTACAGCAGCAGCTACAGCAGCAGCATGAGGTCAGGCAGTGGCACAATGACATTCTGGAGGTGGCAAAACAGTAGTAGGCCACAGAGTGGAAAAATGACACAGTGTGGAGGGCACGACAGCAGCAGCATGAGTTCAGACAGTAGTACAATGATATTCTGGAGGTGGCAAAAAACAGGAGTAGGCCACAGAGTGGCACAATGACAGAGAGTGGAGGTCACGGTAGCAGCAGCATGAGGTCAGGCAGAGGCACAATGACATTCTGGAGGTGGCAAGAACAGGAGTAGGCCACAGAGTGGCACAATGATAAAGTGTGTAGGTGACGGCAGCAGCCACAGCAGCAAAAGGAGGTCAGACAGTGGCACCATGACACAGTGTGGAGGGCACGGCAGCAGCCACAGCAGCAGCATAAGGTCAGGCAGTGGCACAATGACATTCTGGAGGTGGAAAAACAGTAGTAGGCCACAGAGTGGCACAAAGACTCAGTGTGGAGGTCACGACAGCAGCCACAGCAGCAGCATGAGGTCAGGCAGTGGCACAATGAAAATTCGGGAGGTGGTTTAAAACAGGAGTAGGCCACAGAGTGGCACAATGACAGAGAGTGGAGGTCATGGTAGCAGCAGCATGAGGTCAGGCAGTGGCACAATGACATTCTGGAGGTGGCAAAACAGTAGTAGGCCACAGAGTGGCAAAATGACACAGTGTGGAGGGCACGACAGCAGCAGCAGCATGAGGTCAGACAGTGGCACAATGACATTCTGGAGGTGGCAAAACAGTAGTCGGCCACAGAGTGGCACAATGACAGAGTGTGGAGGTCACGACAGCAGCCAAAGCAGCAGCATGAGGTCAGGCAGTGGCACAATGACATTCTGTAGGTGGCTAAAACAGGATTAGGCCACAGAGTGGCACAATGACAGTGTGGAGGGCACGACAGCAGCAGCATGAGGTCAGACAGCGGCACAATGACATTCTGGAGGTGGCAAAACAGTAGTAGGCCACAGAGTGGCAAAATGACACAGTGTGGAGGGCACGACAGCAGCAGCAGCATGGGGTCAGACAGTGGCACAATGACATTCTGGAGGTGGCAAAACAGTAGTCGGCCACAGAGTGGCACAATGACAGAGTGTGGAGGTCACGACAGCAGCCAAAGCAGCAGCATGAGGTCAGGCAGTGGCACAATGACATTCTGTAGGTGGCTAAAACAGGATTAGGCCACAGAGTGGCACAATGACACAGTGTGGAGGTCACAGCAGCAGCCACAGCAGCAGCATGAGGTCAGGCAGTGGCACAATGACAGAGAGTGGAGGTCACGGCAGCAGCAGCATGAGGTCAGGCAGTGGCACAATGACATTCTGGAAGTGGCAAAACAGTAGTAGGCCACAGAGTGGCACAATGACAGAGTGGAGGTCACGGCAGCAGCAGCATGAGGTCAGAGAGTGGCACAATGACACAGTGTGGAGGGCACGGCAGCAAAAACAGCAGCAGCATGAGGTCAGAGAGTGACACAATGACACAGTGTGGAGTTGACGGCATCAACAGCAGCAGCTGCATGAGGTCAGGCAGTGGCACAATGACATTTATGAGGTGGCAAAAACAGGAATAGGCCACAGAGTGGCATAATGACACAGTGTGGAGGTCACAGCAGCAGCAGCATGAGGTCAGACAGTGGCACAATGACATTCTGGAGGTGGCAAAACAGTAGTAGGCCACAGAGTGGCACAATGACAGAGAGTGGAGGTCACGGCGGCAGCCACAGTAGCATGAGGTCAGACAGTGGAACAATGCCAAAGTGTGGAGGTGGGGGGCAATACCAGTCCCCGGTAAAGATGGTTGGTGGCAGATGGAAAAAACTGGCAGCAGATGTGTGGCTTTAGCGGGTGGGCATCAGAATAGGTACAGTTTAAATTTGAACCCAGACTCATCTCTCACAGTTTGGGTGAGGCATCATGGCTGATGTAGTCTGACGCCTAAGGCATTGGTGTGTGGAAATCCTGGCCGATCCACGCCTGATTCATCTTGACAAAGGTCAGTTGTTCCACATTTCCCATGGACAAGCGGGTTCTCCTTGGGGTAACGATGGCCCCCGCCGCACTGAACACCCGCTCTGATGCCACACTACTGGCCAGGCAGGACAGCTTCTCCACTGCAAACTCGGCAAGTTGCAGCCACACATCCAGTTTAGCTGCCCAGTAGTCCAGCGGATCTTCTAACTGGGGTGGCAGAGTGCTGTCCAAGTAGGCCACCACCTGTTGGTTCAGGGTCTGCTCCAGGTCCTGCAGCTGCTGCTGCTGGGGACTACCCTCCTCACTAGGCGGGTGAAGGAAGCTGCTCATCAGTGACTCCAGACTTAGGTTGCTGCTGATGGAGCTGTTACTGCTCCTACCCCCCACCTTCCCCCAGCAGCCGCGGCAGTAGTACGTGAGCGCTGAAGAACCCCCCGTTCAGACCTGTCAGAGGAGGGACGATGCCGCACATAGGCAGCGGCCAACTGACTACGGAGGATTTCCCTATAGTATTTGAGTTTGTCCTCCCTCTCAATAGCTGGGAAAAGGCTCCCATTTTGGACCGGTAGCGAGAGTCCAATAGGGTGGAGAACCAGAAGTCATCCCTTTGCCGGATGCTGACTATTCAGCTGTCACTAGCCAGGCAAATCAGCATGCTGCGGGCCATCGGCACAAGTGACTCCGAGGGGCTCCCTGCCTCCATCTCCACTGTATACTGCCACGGTGCTTGCGGGTCATCTGCCTCGTCTTCCTCATCTCCATCTACCTCCTCCAGCTGCTCCTGCTCCTCCTCTCTTGTCACCTGGGTAGAAAATCCACTCATTTTACCAGACAATGCTTTTGCTCCAATGTCCTTCTCCTCCTCCTCCATTTCAGTCCTCACCGGACTCATGTGGCCGCGAGATGTAGTCGCCACGTCTCCAGTCCCCTGCCCAGACAGATTTCTTAGCATCTGTTCCAGGACATGAAGCAGTGGAATGACGTTATTCATCCCATAGTCCTGGCGACTGACAAATAACGTCGCCTCCTCGAATGGCCTCCAAACGGAGGGCACGCATGAGCGCCACGGCTGACATCAAAGTTAAAAGGGGGAGTACCCCTGTCCCCCCTGGATCATCAAAAAATCAATCTTAATGGCCTTTCTTGTTATACATCTGTCCAAATGTCGGTTTGAATTCCAAGGGTGGAAACTCGCATATCAAGTGGGGTTGGGGGAGGCGTTCTCCCGCTGCAATGAGGGGGGTTTTCCCGGGGCTTTGTAGGAAGGGATAAGTGCATGCACATTTTCCCTGGCCTTTTTCAGAACTTTGAAGACGGGGGAAACTTCAGGAATTTTCCAACCAGATTGAACACATGCGCCATACACCCTGGCCACCCCCCCGGGTGCAGCGCGGACACCTGTTCCCCCCCATGCCCGTACCATTTCCGTTTTGCGTTGGCGGGAAAAAGCCACCATCGATTTCTTGCTGCATGACGCGGGCAGCCCCCCCCTGTGTGACTTCGTTTGGAGGCAAGCCAGGTGTAGAATGGTGACACCGTGGCCCTACACAGTGTAGAGGGCAGTATTGGGAGGTGGGATGGGGTGGTGGAGGAGGAGGAGGCGGATATTGGGCAAGCCGCAGTTTTACAAAGGGGGAGAAAACATGTCTCCCGTCCCAAATTGTTGGTGTGTTGGGGAGGAAGACTTTTTCCCGTGGGCGAAAGGAAAGACGGCCCTGACCCTAGTTTCAGTCCAGCTCCCCGCTGCCGTGCACCTTGGAACAAAAACCCATAAGTCAAGGGTGGCCCCCTTTTGTTCTAATATTTATGAATGTAGACTGCCTTTTGGAAAAAAAAAAATTCGGTTGGAACTCTCCCATCTCGGCTCGGCACAAGCCATTAGTTCTCTGAATGGTGCAGAGTCCACCATTTGGAAAGGGAGGGACTGCAGTACCAACAGCTTGGACAGGAGCACGGTCAGCTTCTGCACCTTAGGATGGTTGGACGCATATTGTTGTCTCTTTGCAATCGCCTCGCTGAACGACTGCTGGCGCCATGAGTAGTGAGGAGCAGGAGCATCTGGACCGGGAGATGATGTCAAAGAGAAACAACTCCCTTCTGCAGAGGTGGTGGAGCCTTGACTGGCTTCAATGGCATGCGTGCCACTGGGCGCTGCTGCTGCTGTTGCTGCGTCAGCAGGATGGACCACCACATCTGAGCCACGTTTCTCCCAGGCCACCGGATGGTGACGCTGCATGTGTTGACGCAGGGCCGTGGTGCCAACGTTAGCTCCCTGGTCACGCTTCACTTTCTGCCCACAGATTCTACATATACCCATATTCGGCTCCTCCGGTGTCCTAGCAAAGAACTGCCACACCGCCGAGTATCGGATTTTACCGCCAATGCTCCGCACTGAGTGACTACTGCCGCTGCCTCGCTGAGCCCCTGTGCCACTACTTTCTTGGACCTGCGAAGCGGGTTTTTTACCCCGTGGCCGTTTAGCTCCCGACCTCACACTGCTGCTATCCTGCTGACTCACGGCCACACGACCCACTTGCTGGCTGCGCCGCTGCCTGACGCGCAAGCTGACGCCCTCTTCTCCTGACGATGATGAAGCCCTTGCCTCACCCGGCTCCCAAGTGCGGTCGGCTACATCATCATCTATTTGTGTTTCATCGTCACTGCTGTCCTCATCACCGGTCTTGGTATGCAGAGGCTGACCCCTCACAACATGACCTTCCATGCCACTCTCAACATCTATACTTTGCCGCCTACTGCAAGAAGCAGGGGATATTGGTCCCATTTCTTTGCTGCCAAGTAGCTGCTGACTGCCCTCCTCAAATTGTTCATCGTCGCTATATAGTGGCGCTGAGCCCAGACCACATAGTAGATCTCTGGCTGAGGGAACCGGATGGGAGAGAGGGGGGTTTGGGAGGACAGGTGAGGGCCGCTGACCCGCTCCCGGGCCATGCCAACTAAGGGTTGTGTCTGACGATCCCACCGATTCTTGGCTGGGGTTGTCAGATGTCATCTGGGAGGAAGTGGATGACCTAGTCAACCAATCAAGAACCATTGGGTTGCTGAACAACACACGGCCGCTAGATGACAGCGGCAGTTGTGGCCTCACCGAGTGACCCCTGCTGCGACGTCCCCTTGCTGTGCTGCGACCTGCTACAGGAATGTTTGTGCCTCTGCCACTCGCAGGTGAAGAGCCTGCCACCTCTCTGTCTGACATACTGTTTGTTCTAAAATGTACAGACACTGTTTGATAAAGATATCTGTATATGATAAGTACACACCCTGTATTTCACTCCAAATGAACCCACTAAGACGCTTGGGTAACCCTTGGATATAAATTGCGCTCCACAAATGGGCAGGAAAAATTGACTTGTAAGTGCCGTTTAAAAACTCTGTGTATTTTACTGAATATAAAAGCACAAACAGGCTTAATTAACCTTCGGATATGAATTATGCTACAGAATTTCTTCTGTGGCGGTGAAAAACAAAGTTTCTTTTACTGAGTACAACAGCAGAACAATGCTTAATTAACCCCTGGATGTAAATTGCGCAAACGAATTTAGCAGCACAAAATAGTAGCTTTGTAGCGTGTTACAATGGCGTGTTTTTTACGCTACACAACAAGAAAAAAAATTGTAATTAACCTTCGCTTGTGAATTATGGTACAGGAAAAATGTATTTTTGGCGGTTAAAAAGACGGTTTCTTTGAGTCACCACAGCACCAAAACAACGCTTAATTAACCCCTGGATGTAAATTGCCCCAAAGAATTGAGCAACCACAAACTACCAGCTTTGTAGCGTGTTACAATGGCGTGTTTTCTACGCTACACAACAAGAGAAAAAATTGTAATTAACCTTTGCTTGTGAATTATGCTACAGGAAAAATGTCTTTTTTGGCGGTGAAAAAGACGGTTTCTTTGAGTCACCACAACAGCAGAACAACGCTTAATTAACCCCTGGATGTCAATTGCGCAAAAGAATTGAGCAGCCAAAAATGAAGTGGAAATTGTATTGTATAAAAGCTGTTTCTTTAAATGAATACAACAGGAACTGGCTTAGATCCCACTTGGATATTCAATGTGCTGTGAGCAGATAGCATTAACATGTATATGCAGCTGCACTGGACGCACACTGGACTTCAGATCCAATACCCCAAAAAATCAGAAATAGAACGTTAAGAGAAGCAGTCTCTGAGACAAGCTGAGACAACCCTCAAAAATCGCTGTATAAAAATCAGCTCTTCAGTAACAATCAGCCGCGGCAACACCTTCCCTGATCAGTACAGTGAGAGGAGTGGGAGCTCCCGGCGTCACGCCCGGACTTATATAGTGCGGTGACGTCACAGAATCCCGCCGGTCTCTGATTGGCTTCACCTCTGCACATGTCATGCAGGCTATGCCCTTCTTCCTCCCAGAGTTCTTTGCCCCATGTAACGCCATGTGCTCGCAGCCATTTTATCAATGAAAGCACACTTCTTTCACCCGAAGTACCCCAAACTTCGACTTCGTTCAGAACCGAGTTTTCCTGAAATTCTAAACGAATTCCACTTCGTTAGAATCAATTCGCCCATCTCTAGTTATGTCATTTGCACTGCATGGCAAATGATGTAAAAATGAAGCCCAAAAAACAACGGCGGAACTGAGTTCCCCACTGCCTGCATATTTTCAGGGCACCAAGCTAAAAAAACACCTGTGGGACTGGAATGCACAATACACCTCTAGATAATCCCAGAGGGGTGTTGACCCCAAATGGTGTGACTTCTGGAAGGTTTTACCTGTTCCAGTACTTTGGGGACTTTGCAAATGCGACATAGCACCCACCAAAATCTGTGTTCCAAAAGCTAAATAGCTCTCCCTCCCTTGTACACCCAGCCATGCGCCCAAACAGCAGTTTACACCCATATAAGGTATTGCCGAACTTGAAAGAAATTGCGTAACAAAGTTTGGGGGGCTTTTTTCCAGAGTTCCTTGTAAAAATGAAAACTACATATTATTTCCATTTTCACAGTCCCAACACTAAATACATTTGTGAAACACCTGTGGGGTCGATATACTCACTACTACTACTCACTTGGATATATTCCTTAATAGGTGTTGTTTCCAATATGGGTCTTTTTAGGGGAGTTTATTGAGTTTTAGCATCTTTAGGTGTCTGCAAACCTCGAATGGCGCCTAAAGAAAATCATATTGAAAATAAGACCCCAAAGTCCGGTAGGCGCTTCTCCTATTCTGGGGCTTGTGGTTGAGTCAAATAGCGCACTAGGGCCACATATGGGATCTCTCTAAAAACAGCAGAATTGCTAGAATCCATGTTGAGCTGCATTTTCGTGGAAGCATCTACTGTGTTCCAGTAAATAATGGATTAAAATTGAAAATCTGAAAAAAAAAGTGACTTTTTGAAACTTCACCTTCACTTTGCTTTCATTCTTGTATAACACCTAGATGGCTAACAACCTCTGTTTTGAATGCCTTAGGGGTGCAGTTATTTTGACTCATTAATGGTGGTGACTAACATACAGGACACTCAAAGCCACATCATAACTGGTTGAACCCTAAAAAAAAAAAAAATTTTTTATAGCCTAATGTCATAAAAAAATAAAAATACATTTAAAAAATGATGTCAACATAAAGTAAGCATATGGTGGAAACTGACAAATTTTTCCAAAATGATTTTTTTTAAAAATAAACAAGGGTTGTGTGGACTAAAATGTATTACTTACTTAACTCCTTAAAGAACATGCACCGTCTTTTGACATCGGCTGGTGCAGGTCGTTCGGCGTCGCTGCAGGCATCGGAATTTGCGTCGCCCGGTGCCGCAGCAGCTCTAAGATCGGGATTGTACTACACTGCCCTGATCCCAGCGCAGCTCCTGCAAGCACCGGGGAGCGGGAGAAATCTCTGCTCCCCATACTTTAACCCTTTGATTGCTGCAGTACATCACCGCAGTGCAATCAAAGGGTTTCCCTGCTCTGTCGGGTGATCGGAACACCCGGGGACCCGACAGAGCCCGGGGAACGGCTGCACAGTCAGCCCTGGGGACCTAGAGTGGCCCCAGAGCTGTCTGTGTAACAAGCCAGTGATCAGGGCAGACTGTGTGCTGCCCTGATAACTGCCTGTGTCAGACTGACACAGATTATAATGTATTAGCATATATGAATAAAATAATACATTACTAAGTGTAAAAAAAAATAAAAAAAATAATAAAATAAAAATAAATATTTAATAAAAAATAATTGTGCATACATTACACACACAAAAAAATATATACATATTTGGTATCCACACGACCGTAATAATCTGCAGAATTAATCTAATGAGTTATTAAGAGTGAAATGTGAATGGTGTAAAAAAATTTAAAAAAAACAATTTTTTTTTTTTTAAATAATTTCTGCAATTATTTATAAGTGAACTTAAACTATTCCCCATAAAGTACAACTCGTCTCAAATAAAACGAGGCCTCATACAACTGCGTCATTGAAAAAAATAAAAAAGTTCCAACTGTGGAAACGCAAGGAGGCAAAAACTAAAAAATGTTCTGGTCATTAACTACTTTTAAGGTGTTCGGCTTAAGGGGTTAAAGTACAAAAGAAAACAGTCTCTGAATCACATAGATAGGTTGAAGCATCAAAAAGTAATTCCCACATAAAGTGACAACTGTCATATTTAAAAAATGTATTTTTTAACCTCTTTTTACCATAAGTTTTATTCCCCCTAGAGGATATGAACATGTGGATGCTTGATGACTTGTACAAAACACTGTAATATGTATTGCAGTACATTGTCAAATTATACCTGTTCTATTATACCCTATAAGGTGTAATAGATGTACTATCATGGCAGATATGCTTCTATGCCAAATCCTGGGCACCCTGCTTACTAGTCACATGAGTTCCCAAAATATGACATAAATATTTGTCAGATGTTTGAAATGAGTCAAGAATCCCCTTGGTTATAAGAGTGCAGAGACCCTTGGCAATCAGTTGTACCCAGTGCAGAAACCTATCAGCAAGTGTGCAGTTCCCCTACAGTGCCACCAAGGGGAAGTGAAACATTACAGTGCATACGTTTAATAGAAAACGTAGGCTCTTTGGATAATAGATGAAGGTCCTGAGTACAAGAGCACTTGGTACTTGAAAATGCCTTTACTCTTCTAATGATGTCTTCTTCTCTATTGCTACAAAAAACTAAATAAAATGTGTACTGCTATCTTAGTGATGATCCCGGGCTACAGTCTGGACTAAGCTACTAGTGTCTCAGCTGCTGGCTTGTCTATCGAGATCTTTCTGAAGCAAAGCCCTCACCTCCTTTCGAGGGTTAAAGGGATGTTCTCACCATGCTGTTTCATAAAGTCTGTTCTTCACAACCAGCTTCAGGCTCAAACCTCCTATTTAGGCTGTGGGTGGTTCTACAGCTTCAGGCTCCCACTTCCTGTTCAGGCTGTAGGTGGTTCTACAGCTTCAGGCTCCTACTTTCTGTTCAGGCTGTGGGTGGTTCTACAGCTTCAGGCTCCCATTTCCTGTTCAGGCTGTGTGTAATTCTACAGCAGCGACTGACATATAAGCTCATCTATTCCTAGCTAACCTGTTAGAGGGACATCAATGATGGAGGTTTCTAAAGTTGAGAGCACAAGCTACAGAGTTCCAAAAGGTTAAAGGGGTGTTCTGGCACTAGCATATGTCTGTTAGTCCGTTGGGGCATGGAGACTAATGGATGGAGATGTTTTCTGTTGGAATACATATGAATCCAAAAGAAATAAAATGATTTGCCATATTCAATTAGATACCATATGATGGAGGTATCCTCATCTACAAGCATTCCTTCAAGGGGGAAATATCTATGTGCATAATAAGGTGGCAATGGATCCACAAGAACTCCATGTGTTCCAATGAGGGTTCTGCAGAAAGCATTGTGCATTAAGCCTTAAAGGGGTGTTTCCATCTCACACAGTGAATGCTAGGATATGCCATCAAAGTGTTATTGGTGCAAGTTCCACCTCTGGGAACCCCATCTATTTCAGGAAAGGGCCCGTGAAAGTCTCCGTTGAGAACGGAGAGATGGTTGCACCTGTGCTCAGAATGGAAAGCTAATCCATGACTCTCCCTACTGTTCTATGGGAGTTCTGAGTATGTCCAAACACACCACTCACCTGTACTGGGAACTCATAGAACAGAATGGAGAACACAGCGCTCTCCTGTAACAGGAACTTCCATAGAACAGAATGGAGAGTCATGGATTAGCTTTCCATTCTGAGCCAACACTTTTACGTACCCACAGATATGCAGGCTTGGATCCACAGGGTAGAACGGGTAACTTCCTGTGGGTCTTTGGGCATAGTGATTTCCAGAGCATGGTAGGCTCATGAGAATGACAAGCCTAGGTCTACTTTCTATTAGAAAGACTAAGCAAAAGGCATTTTCAGCACATGCAGTTGATGTGGAATGGGCCTCAAAAATCAACTATATTATTGGGCCCTAAGAATCAACTCCACTGGTGGGTACCAAGAATCAACTTCACTGGTGGGCCCCAAGAATCACCTCTACTGATGGGCCCCATGAATCAACTCCACTGGTGGGCCCCAAGAATCAACTCCACTGGTGGGCCCCAAGAATCATCTCCATAGGTGGCCTAAAGAATCAACTCCACTGATGGGCCCCAATGATCAACTCCACTGGTGGGGCCCAATGATCAACTTCACTGATGGCCCCAATGATCAACTCCACTGGTGGCCCCAATGATCAACACAACTGGTGGCCCCAGGAACCAACCCCACTGGTGGGCACCAAGAACCAACTCTACTGGTGAGCCCCAAGAATCAACTACACTAGTGGGCCCCAAAAATCAACTCCTCTGGTGGATCCCAAGAATCAACTCCACTGGTGGACCCCAAGAATCATCTCCACTGGTGGATCCCAAGAATTATCTCCACTAGTGGGCCCCGGAATCAATTTCACTTTTGGACCCCAAGAATCAACTCCACCGGTGGGCCCCGGAATCAATTTTACTTTTTGGCCCCCAGGCACTCCATCTCCGCTGGAGATATAAATCTATTACATTTGATGGCTTATCCTATCAATATGCCATTAAAGTACAAAATAGGAACACCCTTCTAGGCTTCTGTATATTCCTTCTTCCCGTCCTATAATCCATAATGCGGCACAGCTCAGGTAAGAACGATAAAGAAAAGGAATTGTAATGTACGTAGATATTACATCCTACAAAGAACAGGATGATATGGAGATGAAGAACCAGTTTAAATCAAGCAAATACATTAAAGATGTAAGGAAATTGTAGAGTACATGGACTCTGCACATTTAAGGGCACTAGGTATGAATAACTAGGCTTTAAAATTTCTAATAGCCGTCATAACCGAGTTCCGGGATTTTAATGATGCAGCACCTTGATTGGATTTAATAAAAGTGTTAGAAAAAAAGTAATTAATAGAATAACTTACATTAGGAAAGGCTGACTGAATTTACAGAGATAGCAAAATTTCTGGCACCGGAACATCTTAAACATAAAAAAGAAGTGCCTGTGACGACCCGGGCTTTATTTATTCCATACAAGATTGTTACCAAACTTTAAATAATAAGGAAAAAAAACTCTGACTATATACAGTTTATTGACGACTCTGCCCGTAATTATTTGAGGATGAGACCATGAACTCATTTATGGCGTGCTGCAATCCGAATGGTTTTGTTAAAGGAGAACTCCAAGCGTTGGAAACTCAATGGCTCTTATTTCCGAATGCTGTCTAAGGGCTTGTTCACACGGCTTATTTGGGCAAGGTTTTGGACGAGGTTTTTAGACCATTTCCTCGCCCAAAACCTCGTCCAAAATGCTTCAAAAACGGCCACAGTTCATTTCATTGATTCCTATGTAAAACCTCGTTGTAGTTCACACATGACGAGGTTTTTACCCGCTTCTTTAGAAGCACTGAAAAAGAAGTGTCATGTCAATTCTTGAAGCATGTTTTAGGCGCGATTTTAGACGCGGTTTTTGGCACGGTTTTTGTCCTGGCTATTAATTTGTATGGGTGGAAACCTCGTCGAAAACCTCCTCCAAAACCTGATCCAAAACCTCGCCCAAAACCTCTTCTGAAGAAGCGTGTTTCGGGTGGGATTTTGGGAGCCGAAACACTCCAAAAACCCCATCCAAAACCATGTCAAAATAAGCCGTGCGAACATGGCCTTAAAGTTAGACAGCGTGAATGGAGACAGGCAGTCTAACAATGCAAAAGAGTTAAAACAAAGGCTCATGCTGGTTGATAGTTTTGGTGCAGCTTTACGCTTGTCTAGATTTTTGACCAACTTTAATTTGGTTTATTATCTATACCAGAATTTTGTTGCATTTTTGGTGCAGATTTTGGTATATCGCATTATTATTATGTATTTTAGAGCACCATTGATTCCAGGGCGCTGTACATTCAAGGGGAGATGGGTACATACATAACATAAATTCAACAAGTACAATGGTGACAATAGGTGACTAACAACTGGTACAGAGGGAAAAAAGACCCTGCCCACGAGAGCTTACAATTTACAAGGAAGGGGGAAAGAGACAGCAGGTGGAGGGCAGACATGTTTGTGGAGGGTGTAGGGACACCGGGGTTATTGTAGGTTATAGGCAATCCTGAAGAGATAGGTTTTCAGGTTTCTTTTGAAGCTGGTGAAAGTGGAAGAGAGTCTGATGTTTTGGGACAGTGAGTTCCGGAGTGTGAGGGAAGCACGGGAGAAGTCTTGGAGACGGTTGTGTGAGGAGCTGATGAGAGGAGAGCAGAGAAGAAGGTCCTTTGAGGAGCAGAGATTGCATGATGGGAGATATCTGGAGATTAAGACAGGGATGTATGGAGGAGAGAGGTTGTGGAGAACCTTGTAGGTCAGGGTTAGTAGCTTGAAATTAATTCGCTGGGCAATGGGAAGCCAGTGCAGGGATTGGCAGAGGGGATAGGCAGAGGAAGAGTGAGGAGAGAGGTGGATAAGATGGGCAGCAGAGTTGAGGATGGATTGAACAGGAGCAAGAGTGCTAAACGAGAGGCCACAGAGAAGAATGTTACAGTAGTCTAGGCGTGGGATGACAAGGGCGTTGACCAACATTTTTGTAGTATCAGGGTTAAGGAAAGAGTGGATTCCTTAAATATTTTGCAGGTGGAGGCGATAAGAAGAGGTAGGAGCTTGGATGTGTGGATTGAAGGACAAAGCTGAGTCAAGGTTATCCGAAGGCACCGGATTTTCGGGACCGGTGAGAGTGTAGAACAATTGACTGTGATAGAGGTATCAGGAGGAGGGATGGAGTGGGAAGGTGTAAAGATGATGAATTCAGTTTTCTCTACGTTAATCGCATCATGGTCATGCCCACTTTCCCATGAAGTAATGCCTATATTTAGCTAAGCCATGCCCCTGTGTCGGCGAGTTTGCAGAAAGTGTCTAAAGCCTGTTATAAATGTTCCACTTTTTGGCACATATTAAGTCACTTTTTGTTGCAAACACTGTATTAAATATGGGCAAATGTTGGTAGAATTTAAATAGGGCTCCAAAAGTCCTAGCTTATCAAAACTTCTAAGGAAGTGTACTCTGTTATTGGCTTCTCCTTTTTCTCTCTCAACAGGGTCGGACTGGACCCCTGAGAGCCAAAGAATCCTCAGGTGAGCCCAGGCTCAGATACAATGATGGGGCTCAAAGAACTAGTAAAAGAGAACCCCATTTGGAGGTTTGACAGCACAGAAAACCAAAGAGGCCAAAGGTGATCCAAGGCTCTGATATAATACTGGGGCTCTAAGGTCCAGCAAAAGGTAATCACATTTGAAGGTGACTGCTTCCCTTTCCTCAAGAATCAAAAAAGCCCTAATTGAGCCCATGCTCTTACACAATAATGGGGCTCAAAGATCCAGCAAATGACAACCACATTTGGGCATGACAAGCCCCCCAGGGAACCAAAGAGGCTAAAGTGAGCCTTGGCTCTAACACCATAATGAAGCTCTGAGAACTAACAAAATAAAATCCCATTTGGAGATGAGTGGCCCTCAAGAGCAGCAAAGGAGCCGCAGATAAGCCCAGGTTCTGACACAATAATGTGCTCTAAGATCCTACAAAAGCCATCCACATTTGAAGGTGACTGCCCTCTCTCCCCGTAATAATCATAAAGCCATAATGGGCCTACGCTCTGACACTATAATGGGGATCAAATATCCAGCAAAAGGTAACCACATTCGGAGATGACTGCCCCCACAGGAGAACCAAAGAGGCTAAAGGGAGCCAGACTCCGACACCATAATGAGGTTCTAAGATCCAGCAAATGACAACCACACTTGGAGTTGGGTGGCCCCTCCATAGAAGCAAAGGAGCCCCTGATGAGCCCAGGCTCTGACATAATAATGGGGCTCAAAGATCCAGCAAAAGGTAACTACATCTGGAGGTGACTGCCCACCCAGGAGCACCAAAGAGGCCAAAGGTAACCCAGGCTCTGGCACAATAATGAGGCTGTAAGATCCAGAAAAGAACAACCACATTTGGAGGTGACTGCGCCCACAGGAGAACCAAAGAGGCAAAGGTGAGCCCAGGCTTTGACACAATAATGGGACTCAAAAATCCAGAAGAAGAAAACTCCATTTTGGGTTGACTTTGGAGCCACTAAGGTCTATGCATTTCTAATTGGGGTCTAAGTGGTAAAATTCCATGTGTGCATTAATAACAACAAAAGAGACACAAATATGTTCTGTATTGATGGAGGATGGCCCTCACAATTATTTCCTCTATTGGACCCAAGGGACTCCAGTCTGCTTCATGTTACTGTAGGGCACTAACAAGTAGGTTTTTGAAAAATACTACACAGAAAGTGTTGTTTATCTTTAATTCAGAAATAATCGGCAGGAGATCTAAATGGGGACTTGCTGCTGAGCAGATTAAATTGGCCTGGATATGACGTCCCTAATCTAAAATTATTATCTTTGCATCTTATTTGACTATGGAAGCTCTAGGGGGAATTGTTTCTCCATGAGATGTAGGGAGACTTATTGCTCCCTTGGAAACTACAGTATGATATAGAACTACATGTTGTGCTTTTCCAGAGGGAAGAGAACTGTGGATCTAGAAATTGCATACCTATACCTGTGCTCCTCATAGTGGACACTGTTATTTATTTTTTTTTTTAATGATTGCTAAATCCATACATTGTCTCCATAAACTTGTGATAGTCGTGGGTCCAAAACCAGCACCTAACATGAGATAGAACCCTCCACAGTCTCTGTGCAGAGACACTTGAGTAGTACTCTCCATTCTGTTAATAGAATTTAGAGTATCTGGCAAGCTCGACCTACTGTCAATAACACAGTAAATTGCCGTAATGAACTATTCATAAAGTACTGACATAAATACTGCCTTAATAGGGGATTTCCTCAATGCCCCCAAAATATATCACTCGCAAATAACCAAAGGCTTGACATGAAGATTAGTTGCAAATATTTCACTTATATTGTAAAGTGCATGGTGCATGTATACATGACAATTGTGCCAACATACTCCACTTTCATCACAGTAAATGCAAATAGTAGAAGTCAGTACTTATCTGCATGCATAAAGTGTGCCATTATAGTCGTATTTCCATAGAATGGACAGTCCAAGTACAGAGCTGACAAGAAGTGAGCGACTAGCTCATGCTGCCAAACAGCAGCAGCGACATTTCGGAAAAACCTATTTCCTTTTTCAAGAATGTTCGCACAATTGTCATGTATACATGCACCATGCGCTTTATAATATAAGTGAAATATTTGCAACTAATCTTCGTGTCAAGCCTTTGGTTATTTGAGAAGCTCGACCTACTGTCCACTCTGCACTGACAGTTTTATGGGCACATTCTCAAGATAAGTGCAGGTCCCAGAGATATTTCCTGCATCTATCAAACATTTGCAGTTACATAGAGAATCTCTCGCTCTGGAGGACCTGTCCTGTCCTGCAGAATAGAGAGAACACATTAACATTAATGTGTAATACTCAATTTCCCCTGTGGTGGCACTGCAGGGAATTCGAGCCCTTACTGCCAGATTACCCCACAGATTATTGCTGGAAATCCTAGTAGAAAGACTTGATTGTGCAAACTTTATTTTTGTGGAACCATATTGGATGATAGCATTATTATTATGATTCTTATCATTACCACCCAGCTTTAAAATAAGCTCTTCCAAGCAGGGTCCCACACCTCTTGTTTGATAAATTAGTAGATTTTTATTATGTATGTTTTTTTTTCTGTAAAGTGCTATGGAATATGTTTGTGCTATAGAAATAAATACTATTATTATTATTATTATTATTATTATTATTAGGTAATTAGCAGGTAACCTAGACTAACATTTGCTTCTTATCAAATGAAACCAGCTCACTTCTGACATCTGTGATACATAAAACCTTAAAGAGGATTGTCTCAGTACAAAGATTAGCTTTCAACATGTAGGGAACAGTAAATGAAGTCTTTTTGAGGAGATTGGTTTCTCCAGTTACCAACCTTCCCCTTCCCTTCTCTTTCTATTATTTGTCCTATCTGATAGCAGAGAGGTCGGCTTGAGAATAAAGTTTGTTATCTCTAACAAAGGAGAGTAATTACTTGTGTTTACTTTAGAGCAGAGAACTGCTTCAGCGCTAATAGAAAACATGTCCTGCTCTTATGTCAATGCAATTAGAATTACTGTGAATATGGAACTAATATGCTAATCAGTTAGTTACTTTTTTATACAATGGTAATTAGTAGGTAACTTAGACTAACATTTGCTTTTTATCCAATTAAACCGGCTCAGTTCTGACACCTGTGATAAAACCTTAAAGGGGGTTGTCTCAGTACAAAGATTAGCTTTCAACATATAGGGGATAGTAAATGAAGCATTTTTCCCAATTACATTGCATTGTGAATTTTCCTTTGTTGAAGAGATGAGAGAGATTTTATCTGCTCTGAGTGCACACAGATTTCTCTGGTTACCGACCTCCCCCTTTCCTTCTCTTTCTGTTCTTTGTCTTATCTGATAGCAGGGAGTGACGTCACCACAGGTCAGCTTGAGAATAAAGTGTGTTATCTCTAACAAAGGAGAGTAATTACTTTTGTTTACTTTAGAGAAGAGAATTGCTTCAGCGCTAATAGATAACATGTCCTGCTCTTATGTCAGTGCAATTAGAATTGCTGTAAATACGGAACTGATATGCTAAACAGTTAGTTAAATTTTGATACAGAGGTAATAAGCAGGTAACGTAGACTAACATTTGCTTCTTATCAAATTAAACCAGCTCAGTTCTGACATCTGTGATAAAAAAAAACCTTAAAGGGGATTGTCTTAGTACAAAGATTAGCTTTCAACATGTAGGAGACAATAATGAAGCCCTGTTCCAAATACATTGCTTTGTTTATTTTGCTTTGTTGAAGAGATCAGAGAAATTTTATCTGTACACAGGTTACTCTGGTTACTGACCTCCGCTTCCCTTCTCTTTCTGTTCTTTGTCTTATCTGATAGCAGAGAATGATATTACCACAGGTCGGCTTGAGAATAAAGTGTGTTATCTCTAACAAAGGAGAGTAATTACTTTAGTTTACTTTAGAGCAGAGAATTGCTTCTGCACTAACAGATAACATCTCCTGCTCTCATGTCACAGCAATTAGAATTGCTGTGAATACGGAACTGATATACGAATCACTGCTATAGAACCCCCCACAGCCTGACCAGGAAGAGACTGGGAGCTGGAGATGCTGGTTGCTCTGTGAAACAACGTGGTGAGACAACCTCATTAGTATCTTTGCTTTATGTTTGATGACCGAAATTATAGAAAAGTTGCACACAGTAGTTAACATAGACTGGCACTTGCCTATGATCATGACATTATAACTGTACTTTTTAAGAATACTACCTCCATAATTACATTATAAAGTTACCTAAGGGAGTCTGACCTGCCTCTATGGTTTTTGTGAAGATATCTATTCATGTATACCTTTCATTCTGTGTTATCACTTGTTCCATGTGTTTCCTCAGCAGGGGTCCTTTCTCCCTCACCATTGTCTTATCTTGTATTTTTCGTTAGCGAGTCTGTCATTTTTTTCCGCTCATGCTTGCAGCTATAATCTTCATGAATTTTTCATAGCTTTTTGTCAGGGTACACCGGTGTACAGTGATGAACATAAGATGGCTGACTATGTTCTTAAAAAACTTGCTGGATTACAGAGACAGAGGGAGTGGGAGGCTGAAGCCTTGTGTGTTATTTTCGTAGTAAGCGCTGTACTTGTCTAATTTTAGCAGGTAGAATTTTTAAGCTTTCATGTACATATCCGGATAAGTGTCACTGTGGATCTGTTTTGTGTCATTTTATATTCATTTCCCAACTCACTATAACGTCAACCCAACAGGGCTGAGGATATTGCACAAATATTCCACTTATTCTACAGCAAAATAATAATAAAAAATTTCAGTCCCTTGCAAATGTGTTACGTTATTGCATATTGGCCACACTTTCTAAAGACTGCGTTCTCAGGTTGGTGCTGGTCTACTGATTTGGCAATTTTCCATTGATTCCTAAGAGCATTTCCAGATAAGGTGTCGGAAGCTAAGTCATAGATCTAAATTTTAGGCTCCATTGTCTCTATTGTCTCCAAAATGAGTCTCTACTGTCTTATATTATGGAGGATTTAGTATTCCAATTGAAGCCATATGGTGTCTCCATATGGTTCTCTATCCATGCCTTGAAGTACAGTTTCTAGGGAAGTAATATAAAAACAATACAACATCAGCAGCACTCTAAGGCACTGAAAAACAGTCAAAGAGGACACAAGAATTTTTTGAAAAAGCATTTCTGCTACTATAGAATGAAAAAACTTGGGGTTCTTAGTGTACATTTTTTATCAAAACTGTAAAAGCCCACCTACCGCGGCAAGGTGAACCCAATTTCAGATGGGAACCTACTCTACATGCTACCTCTCTTGGTGTCTGTTCAGACCTCCACACTTCAGGGTTAGAAGGCTCCAACTGTAAACCTGATCTGATTAAAAAGTCTGTGTAGGCGGGCGGAGTGCACAACCCAAGCAGGGGACTATGCACCATTGGCCAAAGTCTAACTCCAATGGGTGTCTTTCTAATGCCACCCATTAGACATAGACTGAGGCTAATGAAGCAATCAAAATAATTCAGTCAATGGTTTTCATCTGTAATACTTAAAGGGGTTTTATCATTTCATTAAATGGTCTTCAGAATAAGGGGACAGTGAAAACAAGCAACTTTGTAATTGGATGTCATTTGCAAAGCTGTCTTGTTTTCACTGTCTCCCTTATCTTCGTTTTGTGTAAACACTGTTCCCCAATGCTGGTCGGATCTCACCTCCTTTCATTTCATTGGCTGCCGGCTCTACTAATTTACATTGTGTCTGGCCCCCAGTCGTATTCACGGGAGCACGCATCCCTGCCTCTCTCACTCAGAATAAGGGTCCGGCAACATTTCACTCTGCACAGCCAGCAACTCCACCATAACACTGCAGCTGCTTCTACAATCAGAAAACAGCAGAATTGTGCTCGGTGCCTAATGCTCCTGCGTGTAAACATAGAAAGGAGACAGATTTGTGCTGCTCTGGATGAGTTTATAGAAGAATGGATTCAACTGTAACAAACCTCCAGCTGTGAGAGGAGAAGAGATCAGTGCTCTGAGTTCATAGAAGACTGTCTAGACTGAATGCAGGGTGTGCTATGTAAACAAACAGCTCTTACAAAATAAGACTGCATAGGGAGAGGAACGACACAGTGACATGTGGACTCAGACAGAGAGGTGGGGGAGAGCAGGGATGTGCTATCCCCTCCCACTGATCTCAAACAAACACACTGACTCGGGCTCGAGCATGAACAGTGAAGGGGGGATGATGTCATCCCCCTTCAGTTAAGAAACACCAAGATGGGAGGGGAAGAAAGGCCCCTGGATTTTAGGAACTGAGAAACTGAAAGTACAAGGAAACACACAAACTGATGAAGAGATAACTTCCCTTTAAAGGGAAAAATGACGTACGCCGATATGCCAGAAAAGAGGCGCCATCACGCCAGTTTTAAGCGCATTAAATGAGTGTATAGTGCACCTGAATGAATGAACCTGTCATAAATCTGCCGCCTGGTATACTTTGCATAGCATAGCATATCTTAGGCGCATAACTTAGAGGCATTCAAATGTGTTGTGCCTTGCGCAAACTGTTCCTAGTTTTGGTGTACCACTGTTCATACATATGTAGAATAATGCTATGGCAGTTTTTTTGCCCAAAATACACCCAAAAAATTGGTGAAGCCCAATTCTGTCCTGTCCTGCAGAATAACGAGAACACATTGACATTAATGGGCACCGTGTAAAACTCTATTTTCCCTGTGGTGGCATTGCAGAGAATTTGAGCACTTACTGCCAGATTACCCCACAGATTACAGATGATTACTGGAGACCCTATTAGAAAGAGTAAATGAAGACTTTTTCCAAAGTCATTGCTTTGTGCATCTTGCTTTGTTGAGAAGATAAGAGAGATTTTATCTACTCTGGGTGCACACAGGTTTCTCTGGTTACCAACCTCCCCTTTCCTTCTCTTTCTGTTCTTTGTCTTATCTGATAGCAGGGAGTGAGGTCACCACAGGTCAGCTTGAGAATATAGTGTGTTATCTCTAACCAAGGAGAGTAATTACTTTTGTTTACTTTAGAGCAGAGAACTGCTTCAACGCTAATAGATAACATGTCCTGCTCTCATGTCAGTGCAAACTCTGCCTGGTTTTGGTGTACGACTGTTCATACATATATAGAATAGGGCTATGACAGTTTTTGTGCCCAAAACACACCAAAAAAATGGCGAAGCCCAATTCTGACGTGTCACCTTTGTTTAACTTATGTTTTTATGCTAAGCACATTTTTAAATAATTTTTGCTTATATATATATTTTTTTTTATTTTCCATATCACTGTCAATATTTTTTTTCTTACAAATTCTTAAGTCCTGCAGTTTTCACTTTGGCCGATAATCTGACCTTTCTGTAGAGAAAGGTTTTCAGTAGTTTGCTCATAATCAGTACAAGCAGGGTTAGACTGAAAGTAGACCCCAATTTGTATAGATAACACAGGATCCACCAGTCACAATAGGAGATGTCACAGCTCCCCCTCCCTGCACAGTGACTTCTTCCCAGGTCACAGAGCCTAGAATACTCTCCTATAGAAGTCAATGGGTCTGCTCCTGTTCACAGGCTCCTATGTCCATGAAGCTGCTGTAAAGCATCTCTCTAAATGCTGCTAAGAGCAGCTCAGGCAAGAATGCTGTCCCCACAATCATATACAGATGGCCGAAATGAGAAATCTACAGTCAGAAAATAAAAACGGCAAAAAAGAAACCTGATAGAAACAGATGGTCTTCTCATCCAGAAGAGATTTAGTGGTTAATATTCTGAAATCTAAGCTAAAGTATAACTTTTTATTATAAACCTTAAAAAGATGATTTTTTTTGTCATGAGGCCTTATACATTACCTTCAACCACACAAATATTCACAATATACCAGGTGTAAACGGTTAGTCAGGTATCAAAAATAATTTTCTATCATCCAAAATACAACATAAGAACAATAGACCTCAAAAACACTTTCATATCCCCAAAAACACACAAATCAATGATGGGTTCCTATGATGTGGTATGAAAGGATGTCCTATTGCCTACCCTATTAACCCTTACCTAAACTGTATGGGAACTGCACCGAGAAGGGTGGCCCCAATCCATAGTGACTGAAGCCTATGTGCAAACTGACCTATAAAGTTTTTGGTCACAATTTTATCCCTTTTTTTGGTATGATAGTAGCTATATTCTTGATACATATCTTTTATTCCAGGTATATTGTGAATATTTATGGGAGAAATGAAGGGCATTGTTATTATTTTGTTAAATTGAAATCCACTAACAAAGATCTTCTCTATTTTTGGCACGGCCGTCCAGGTAGTACAAGGTCAATTGTCAATCCCCAAGTGATTGAAGATGATCACAAAAGCTTTCCAAAAACTCATAGGTTTCACTTTTGGGGTTTAAAGCCAAACTATACCCCAATTTTCCCACTGGGACTAACCGAAATTCCCTTACACAGAAAATGGACACCTGCCCCACAGGGCACCCCCCAAACCGAACCTTTTACGGATAAAAAAATCTATTTTTTTCCTATCCTGAACACATTTATGTACAATTAAAAGAATTAATATATAGGGCGACATTAAGGGGAAAGGGCTGCACCAAAATATAGTGCTTTTTCCCGCCCAATATCAATGCAGCCCCAGTTTTTAAATTCCCCCGGGGGGGGGGGCGCACTAAACCTACGAAGCTATAATTAAGCTTCGTTTTCGCTTTCTAGGGGCATTTCTGCTGGGCAGGAAAGCACTTTCAAAGTGGATTTAAATGAGGCCAGAAGTGTCCTACTAGTGCTAGAAAGCCCGAAATTTTTGACCCCGTAAGTGGTTTTTTAAATCAGGGGCATTCTACCCTTTTTTTTTTTTCACATGAAATTTGCGGTAAACCCAAATTTTTAACATGCCGCCCACATGCCTATTTGACAAAAAATATTCTTTCTGGGACAATATAAATTTTTTGCTCACCAAAACTGGGTATATATATAATATATATAATATAATAATATATATATATATATCATATATATATATATAAAAATATATATATATAAATAATAAAAATATTCTAAACAGGGGGTTCCCCATGTTAAATCGACAGGATAGGGGGAAAGATAGGGGGGGTTTATCCAGTCGAAGATTCCGGTTGGGGTCGCCCGTGTCGGGGCGGGTGCTCCATTTGCGGTGTAAGGGGGGGATTGGGGAAGCCCGGGGGGGGGAAAGGGATTAATAAGGGTATAGTTTAGGGATTTGTCATATGTTTGTAGTATCTTAAATACTTAATACATTAAGTTTTAGCATTATTTATGTCAAGTAACTTAGGACAATACAAAAGTCTAAACAATTTTATATTGGTTTCTACTGACAAATCTGTAACCTTGGCAGATATTCCAACTTTTCATTACTGGACTGGGGATCATTTCTGAAATAATTTTTGGCGCTGATTCCATCCATTGCTTTATGGAATAAAATTCTGGACCATCTCTATGGAATTTTTTTGGGAAATATGGATGGTTTTGACCAGCTTCTACCAGAGTTAAACTTCCTTCAGATTTTGATAGATTCTTATTTTTCATTGTTCAAGTTGATTCTTCTAGGGTTTGCACAGAGAAGAACTGACTTAATATTTTGGTAATCGGAATGATTGCTACTGGAAGTTTCCCATTTGAGGGGTAAATTGTGATACTATGAACTGGAACCTTATAGCTACTAAATGGGCTATTGTAGAATTACCTATTTGTTGGGAGATCCAATCTCCATGCACATGGCTTTACTGTGGATGGATTTAGTACAGGGGTGTAAGAGCCTCTGTATGTCTCTGGTTTCACATGGAGGCTTTTTGTGTTAGATTTTGTATGCATTAAACACAGAAAAAAAAATTACATGCTCCATCCTAGTTCATGCATACAATTAAATTGGTTGTCTCACCATGCTGTTTCACAGAACCATAAGCAGCTTCAGATTCATGCTTCCTCCCTCTTCCTGGTCGGATGCTGTGGGTGGTTCTATAGCAGTGATTAGAATATCAGCCCCATATTCCTAGCTCTCCCAATTGCACTGACATGAGAGCAGGAGATGTAATCTATAGTGCAGAAGGTTTTAGAGCTCAAAGTAAACAAAAATAATCTCCTTTGTTTGTTAGCGATAACATACTCTGTTCCCAAGATACAAGCACCCTGTTGACGTCACTCCCTACTGTCTGTCTTATGAGGAGGGTGAGCAGGACAGTAACAAGAGAAACCTGTGTGCACTCAGAGCAGATAAAATCTCTCTTAACTCCTGAACAGGGAAAAATTAAAAGAGAGATGTATTTGAAAAAAAATTTGATTTGACATCCCCTACATGTTGAAAGCTAATCTTTGTAGTGAGAAAACACCTTTAAGAAACAAAGACTGAAAAAGACTAAAAAAATCCATAAAAAGAAGCAATACAGGTTCCATGCATACCGCATAGGCTCCAAGAGCCCTAATACTGGTCATAAAATGGTATATACACAATTGAGTCACATTATTATGACTAGTAGCTAATATCCAGTGTAACTGACAGCACAGCAAATAGGGGGGGG
>JAODAL010042087.1:0-35209 GCA_025379985.1 Phyllomedusa bahiana | reverse complement strand
CAAGCCTGAGTGTCAGGGTTGTTGGGCGGCGGGGGGTTCTTGGAATTGGACGAGGAGATGGTGAGGGATCATTGGGGGTATGATTCCCTCCTATTTTTGAGAATGGTGGATCGACCTGGCGAAGGTGGTGGGCTCTTGCAGGCTGGAATCCCTGCAGAGCAAAATGGGTGAGCCATCTTGTATGGCTTTAGGACCCCCGAGCCAGTGGAGTACGGCTGGGGGTAAGTGGTGTTTTTGGTTCCCTTCGGGGATTTCGTCGCCAGGTCGTAAGTCGGTTGGTTCCAAGGACCTCTGCCCCACTTGGTTGTTCCTGGAGTTAAAGTTTACAGTTATATGGGTATATGTATGTAATTATATCTATGTTGAGGTATGTATATATATATGTATATATAATGGTAGGTGGGGGTTGTGATGGAGTTTCATATATACATATATATATATATATTGTAGAGTTTATGTTATATTTTTATATGGCAATTTATTTATGTTGTATTTTGTTAATAAAACGGCTGCTGTGGCCAATTTTATCCAACCTGTGTGGTATGTGCTCATTTAAAGGGGGGGTCACAGCAGGGTAGGGTAAAGACCGTGTGGGGGGTGGTGGGGTTGGGCTTAGAGCGCCTCAGCGCTGCAAGGGTCATGACCCACACTTTCCCTTTTACAAAAGATATGTGCTATGGTAAAGGTTGTAATGAAAAAAAGTATGCCGATGTTGTACACTTTATCTTATTGCATAGTTTGTGACCATAATCCAAAAAAGAAGAACATATAATGGTTCGGCACTACCCTTATTTACAGTGGTGCCCATTGCCAAAAATCAATCCACAGTCTATATAACCAATGGCACACAAATTTTCTTGATGCAATTAAAACAACTTTATTCTTCCATTAATGTCAATCACAGTATGCAAAATCAGAAGTTAGTAAATATATAACATATTATTCATAGAGCATGTCCCAAGCATTTTCGATCGAAGACCTTTGTCTTGGGAATCTTGTATAGAGCATGTCCCAAATGTTTTCGGTCAAAGACCTTTGTCTAGGGAATCTTTGATGGCTCACATTCAATGAAACACCCGGACCACTCTATGAATAATGTAGCGGGTGGTCCCGCTCCTCGGCCCGCAGGCCGCGGGCGCACCCGTTTCCCCCCCCCCCCGGGGGTCTGCCGGGGTTGGGTGGCGCCGCTGGCCGCGGGACGGCTGTGGGTCCGCTGGGCCCGTATACTCACCGGACCTCGTTCCTGTCACGTCCGCGCCCTCTGCCGGCCGAGGCGCGCGCCCACTCCCTAGTGTGCGCAAGCGCTCGTTCTTGTAAATTTAAAGGGCCAGCGTCCCGGTAATTGGCTAATTGCCGGGCGCTTCACCTATTTATGGCTTTACTCCACAATCATTCCTTGCTGGATCTATGTTGCCTCGTGCCTTAGAAAAAGCGTTCTTTAAGTGTGTTCTTGCCTTACCGTGTACCAGACCCCTTGCTACGTTTCTCGACTTCGAACCTCTGCCGCCTGCCCTGACCTTCCTGCCTGTCCACGACCATGAACCATTGCCTCCAGCCCTGACCTTCCTGCCTGCCCACGACTACGATTCTTGGCTTACGATTCTGTACCTCGCTGCACCTCGGTCGCCACCGCAAGCCTCCAGCGTCAGGAGTAGCGAACTAGTAGATTCCCGCCGCAGCAAGTCCATCCCGCTTTGCGGCGGACTCTGGTGAATACCGGGACCTACTTAGACTCCGCTCCCTGGCGCGGTTGTCGCCATCGCTTGCGGTGGTCCAGTGGATCCACTACCTAGCCGTTACAAATAATATATTTTATGTTTACTAACTTCACCCAGATTTTGTTCTGATTTTGCATACTGTGATTAACATTAATGGAAGAATAAAGTTTTTTTAATTGCATCAAGAAAATCTGTGTGTGCCATTGGTTATATAGACTGCATAATCCAAATAAGAACACAGAAAAAAAGTATAGTGCTTACCACTCCCAGGACAAGTAAGCCAAAGCTTCTGGGGTTACCACAGGTGAAAACTACAGACAACGATGCCTGCTCCAGACTGCTCACCAAGCTGTCGACTTGCAGCATAAACAACATATTCCAAGAAATAGTTTGTTGT
Organism: Phyllomedusa bahiana; assembly: GCA_025379985.1. NCBI lineage: Eukaryota > Metazoa > Chordata > Amphibia > Anura > Hylidae > Phyllomedusa > Phyllomedusa bahiana. Next base: position 33,094 of record JAODAL010042087.1, on the reverse strand, counting down.
GAGCAAAAGTCTTCTTATTAATAAAAGTGTATTTACTGAAAAAAATGTAAAAGGTCCAAACAAACATGATAAATAAAATTCACATGTCTTACACATTTCAGACTGTATGGTGCTTGATCACAGTACCATAATGCAAAGTGACCGGAATGCATTGTATAACATTCTGCACTCCATAAAGTACACTTGTACAACACTGTGGGATGTGGGGGCCAGATCTCCCTGAAAAGGTACCTTGACCTTTCAGGAACACCCCAGACTGCCCGGCAATGTCACTGGACTTCCTGGGAATGCCACTGAACTGCTGCAAACTAACAGCAACAACAATCACTGATGGTGTTCAAGGCCCCTATGTTCCCTGACATTATTTATTACAACAAAATTAGAGAAAATCATAAAAAATGACCATCATTAATAATTGTTAAAATTTGTTTTCAATTATCACAGGTAGAACTTTCTCAAGCTCAATGCAGATCCCTGTCAATATTGGATATAAAGAAGACTAAAGACAGGGGACAGAAATTAGAATGAGGCTTACCCTATAAGGCCCTAGGAAACTAGCCACAACCAGCTACCCTCAGCCTAATAATACAGGGGAGTCCCCCCCATAAGGGCGTCCCTGTCCAGAACCATACTCTTATGATGCTATCAACAACATATCTTGTGCGGGCCTGCCATGTAGGCCATATCTATATGATACTAGAAATGGAGTTCCTTGGTGTCATCCTGCATGAGAAGGATGAGGTGTTGGTCAGTGAAAGCACTTCAGGAGTTCTGGAATCCTGAACTGACTCCACAGTGAACACCTGATGGTGAGGCTAAGGTGTGTCCATATAATCATGTGTTCTTGGCTCTTAATTAAATGTGTGGACAGTAGAGCACAAGAGAGAAAGAGAGAGTGTCAAAGTCCAATTTGAGACTGAGTGAGCAAGTGTGGTGTTTTGAAGAAGCAAGGAGAAGCATTTTCCACTAGGGCACTGTAAGACAAATGGAAGTCTCTAGTAACCTCCTACAAGTGGCAATAATGTAGAAAGTTTTTTTATTCCAGTTTCAGATTTTTGTACTTTTTTAAATCATGTGTTTTTAATGAAATTAATTATCACGACGGGACACGCGCTTTGGATAGTGAATGTGTATGGGGCCGACGAGCTGCCGCCCCCACCCCACTGCTCCGGAGCACACGCCGTAATTGCGGGCAAAATCCATCCCACAATTACGGCGGGAATAAGCCGTGTGAACATAGCCTTAGTGTCATTGGTGAAGAAAGATGTTATCTTCTCTTGATAGCAGAACACATTGGGGCAGATTTATCAATAGTGTCTTTACTTTTAGACAGTGTAAAGTTAGACTAGACAGTCTTAGGCTATGTTCATACGGCAATTATTGCGGCATAGCTCGCCCCGTACTTTGCGCTGTACCTATAGAACTAGGGATTACGTCTCCTCTCCCTGCTTGGACAATACACCGACCGGGGAGAGAAGTAACATATCAATTATTCACAGCGAATACGCGCCGTGAATAATGAATGTCTATGGGGCCAGCGGGCTGCCGGCCGCCCCGCCCCTGCTCTCAAGCACACGCCGTGATTGTGGGCGAAATACGTGCCCGTAATTACACCGTGTGAACATAGCTTTACAATGCACCACATTTATCATAGTGTTGATAAATCTGGCGCAGGTTAGAACTGTCTAGTCTAAGTTTGTACCATCATTAAGTTGGATTACTTTTACACCAGAATTTGGTCGCAGATTCTGGCGCATTTTTTTGCCGCATTTAAGCCATGCCCCTTTTACGAAGCCACACCCCCTTTGTCGGATGACGCGCAGAAGCGCCTGAAACTGTGTAGAACACATAGTAAATGTGGCAAAAAGCTTGTTTTGGGAGCAAATTGAGCCAGAATTCTGGCGCAACTGCCTTGATAAATCTGCCCCAGTTAGTATAGACAAAAGCTGACTTTCTTGGGTGCAACTTAACATTCTCAGCCCCAACACAGAGACTAATTCTAATTCTACAACAGTTTTACTGTGTGCACTTTCAACTATGTGTATGTAAGTGTATATAAGAAGAAAAGCATATGAAACTCTTGAAGAGACTGTAGCTAACAAGTATGTTGCACAAGTATATTGTATATTGTAAGCTTGTCGTGCCATTGCATTAAAAAAATAAATTTTTGATTTGCATCAAAAAGTGTATGTGACATCCTTGTGGGTTGTAGCCCCAACAAGTGTGTAGAACCTCTTTCTATTAGCATATTTGTAACTTACATTTTCTGGTATAAAATAAATAATGGCTAAGAGATGCATATTACTGTTATTAAGAGAAAGGGAAAAAAATGTGGAACGAAAAGAGTGAAGCTCAGGAGAAAACTAATGTGGATAAGTAAAAGTGTAAAAGGACAATAAATAATAAAAAAGGCATTTGAGCTACTCAAACAGAAAGGCAGTGAAGAAGCAATATAAAGTTATAAAGAAAAAAATAAAATATGTAAAAGATAAAACATAAAAGCAGCAAAGCTCAGAATGGAGAGGCTCATTGCCAGATAGTGTAAAATTATCCCTAAAGTATTCTTCAAATATATAAATAGCAAAAAGGTTCAAATTGAAAGTATTGACCCTTTAAAAATAATGAGGGAGGAATTGTGTAGAGTGAGGAGCAGAAAGCTAAATTATTAAACATTTTCTCTTTCTCTGTATTCACAAAGGAAAAGGAAATGTCAAGTGAAATGCAGATGGATGAAGTAAACTTTCCATTAAATGTTATCGGTCTAACCCAGGAAGAAGTGCAGTGCTGTTTTAAAGAGATTTAAATGCATATATCACAAGAAGCCTGATATATAATTATGGTATATCTTATATTTAAGAATTCTATAGTGACAGGGACTGATGCATAAAAAGTGTTTTTACTATAGTCAAAGAGCTCAAAAGTGATTCTAGAAAATATAGACCATTGAAATCTCCATTGTGGTTAAAATGCTTGTAGGTTTTTTTAAGATACTATATTATATCTATATAGCATATTACTCCATATCAACATGGGTTTATTAGGAATAAACCAAGCAGGCCATTTGTAGTGTGGGCCTCTTAATACTGGGTAGAGGGTCTCCTAAATAGTTACATCTGTTGTTGTCTGGGGCATTGAAACAGCTTTTTGTAGCATTTGTAATTCCATAATGTGTTGAATGGTTATTTGTTACATCCTTAGTGTATTAATGTGTTATAGGCAGTTACTGGTAAAATCACTGATTTCCAGGAAAATGAATGGGTTCATTGTAATCATTCTAGTTGGTCTAGGGAAGGTAAAGGGTTAATGATAAAATCCTTGGGAATTTAGAGTATAGATTATGATAAGATCAAATGTGATCTAAGGCAGCTTAGAGATTAATGATAATATCTATGGTGATCTAGGGCAGTGAAGACTTTAATGACAACATCCTTTAAAGTTTCGGCTTAAAGGGGTTGTCTCACTACATTGATTCATCTCACCTCAGTCCTGTTTCCTTGGTTTCACTTTGAATTCAGGGGCATGTTTACTGGCTTCTACTAGGCTGCAGTAGAAGCCAGGTCTGTAGCTATAGCAATCAGTGCTGGCAGCCTATCAGGATAGATCAAACAGGTCTGTAGCTATAGCAACCTGAGGAACTGATACAGCCCGTACAAGAGGGGATATCTAGGAATAGGTAGGACACTGTTAATGGACACATATTGCAAAGTGACTTGTTTTTGCAAGATCTTTAACATAAAAAGCAATCATTGTAGTGAAACAACCCCTTTAAAGCAGGGTACTTATTTTTAAACCTTCTATAGTCACAGTGGGCCGATTGATTAGTCATCGGTAAAAGCCATTCTCTTAATCAAACATTCACATGGTATGGTGCACAACCAGTAAAGGCATGTTTTCTGACTTATAGAAGGATCAAATAGCCCACATTTTTTGACAGTAGTCTTAACAATACAATATTTGGGAGCGAGTAAAGACTACAGGTTGCTGCAATTGAGAATTTTTTGATTTTCCGACTTTATTGACTCTCACATTGCTCCCTAAGCAGGTAATGCTTCCACCTATCTCTGGTCGTGGAATCTAAAATGTCCAAAATAATAATGTCAGACAGAATGCACCACTAGAACTAGTTGCTGTCCTAGACTGCAATCTGTGATTTTAAGCTGCACCCTTATTATGCAATTCTGTGTTAACTAAGTCAGGTAAAGTAAACTTACAAAAATTGGGAAACCCCATCAATACACATGTATAAAGGCTAAACTCCAAATCAAGTAAATTGGACCACCTATACACAGAAGTAAACAGCAAAGCTAGTAATAATAAAGTAATTTATCTAGTACACATAAAAACACAAATAATGCACAATAATAAAGATATCAAGGACATCCAAAAGAACAAGAGCAACACTACCTGATTTGCAATAGTATAAAAAGGGGTAACAAATATCAAAGACCCAACTAATAAAAGCACAACATTATTGTGTGTATATACTGTATATACATATAAGCATAATGAGATCAAAGATTGTAAAACATACCCACACCATGCAAAGTACAGTATATAACAGAAACAGACACTGCACTATTTTATTATTGCTATTTTGGCTGTTCACTTCTGTGTACAGGTGGTCTAAGTCAGGTAGAGAGAGTTTAAATGGGTAGATTTAGGAACCTCACTAGTATTCATCTAATGATGGTTAACATACACATATAAACTTCCATTCTGTATGTGAGCCAAATGAGAGGACCAGATATATAAACTATCTCATTAAATATCAGAGAAGTAACATGGCATGGGGAGAACTTGGAAGTTGCCCGGAATTCAGATGCTATTACGGCAGGGAAGTGCTAGTCTGTGTTGCTCACACAGGTGTTTTTTCTGTCTGGACCTTCATATACAGAAAAGCACAACACTGATGTTGTGGAGACAGAATCCATACCAAAGTCATGATGTTGTATTCATGAGGTAATGACTAAGGACTGTTCAACCAGTGAAACTAGAAGCTTGTTACATAATCATCATTTGAGCTAGCTAGCTTTAACACCATGATCTACGTCTAATTACATGTGTCCTACTTAATTTTATAATAGCAATATCAGTAAACCAGTGCCATGTAGACTTAGATGCCAGTAGAGTCTGGCCCTACTACATGAAGAACTCCTTGGAACGAGAACTAGAAAAATACACCTAGATATTATATTACCTGTAGTCACAGCAATGAAAGTTGTAAAACATGCTTCCCTAAATTTTGATTCTGGAAAGTTTCATGTGGTTCTTCATTATAAGAAACTTTTGTAATTGGGGGTTGGGGGATATGGATAAAAATGTTAAGCACATACCAATAAAATGTGCAACTGATTTTTGAAGGACTTGGGATGAAAACAATTTAATTTAAAAGCTGTAAGCTTACATCGATTCTGTAATTTCTTGGCATAATCTTTTAGAGCTGGAAAATGATGAAGAGATTAGCTAGATTTATGTTGGCACAGCCAGGTGTGTTCTGGCATGTACCTAGGTATTAGAAGGAAAAGAGTCATTACAAAGAGCAAGCTTATGGTTTTTACCAATTACCCCAGGCCAAAGATATTACCTGGTCTCCTCATTCAACAGGGACATGTTTGTATGCTCTCCTCGCTTGTAATTAAATTGGGCAAATAAAGTCAAAAAATTCCTAACCAAGTGAAAGATTTAGGTTTCTAGAAAAGACAAAGTAGCTGTATGAAGGTGTAGAGAGAGGTAAAGCCACATAAAGACAAATAATAAGAAGAAACCTACTCATTAAGAATATTCCCTGCTGTGGTCAATCAGAACATGTGGGCTTATGTAATACTTTATCTATTACTAGTAGAATCAAAGCTTTAAATGCTTTAATTAAAATCTTAGCTTTCTCGGGGTGTTTTTCTCCGTGGAGGACTGATTGTTAATCTTTCCTAATTCCCACCTTGAGGTGCTCTTGCCAGGACTTAACTACACAGAGGCCACTTATGCAGTAATGTGTAACAGGCTTGTACTCCCTGCTGGGTAAGGAACAATTTTGTAATGCAGAATTTTATTCGGGATTTTATGGATCAGACAGCTATAGTAAATGACCGCATCCATGGATAAGCTGGTGGATTTTAATTAGGATACTGTGGACGTAAAGAGCTGAAAGGCTGGATTGTAAGAGTGTGTTCACACTTCCATGTCACAAATGTCCTAGCTTGGCACCTCATCTCTATTTTTGTATCCTGTAATGCTGAACAATAGCTCTTACTATAAACTCTGGAAAGAAACTTTTTATAAATTAATGATGTGTAAGTGGTTTAACTCTAGGTGAATAGACATGTAATAGCACTTAGTTCTTGATAACACATACATGGTGAATAAGGTTCTGTAACTAAACAGTCTCCCACATAAAATAAAGCCATATTTTCTTAATCCTCAAAGTCAAATGTTATAGATTTCTAATAGATCGTCTGACGCTTGTTGAAGTTGTTGGACCATGGGGTATTAAGTGACAATTCAATCTGCATGTGCAGTAGACTAGTCATTAAATAAGATTTCACAATGGTTGCTGTACATAGAGGGGCTCAAAAATGTTTACACATTTCTATAGTGGTTATCTATGCCCTTTTTTTAAATCTGAATTGAAATTATGGTGGCAATTTGTAGTATTGTGTTGTCCCTAAAGATGTTGGTAGTCACAGAATTGCTTAAAGGGGTTGTCTCGCTACAAAGAATAGCTTTCAAATTGTAGGGAACACAAATAAAGACATTTTCTAATATAGTATTGCATTGTTCCTTGTTTCCCTAAAGAGATACAAGTGAATTTATTACCTCCCTGGCTATTTCAGTTCCCTCAGTAACCAACCTGTAAACAAATCTCCTGGGGCTGTTTGTTCAATGAGATAACAGAGAGTGAGTCATCACACAGGTCAGCAGTGTCAGTCAGTGTCCTGTGCTGCCAGACAGTAAAAAAGCTTGATTTATCTCAAGTAAACAGCTCTGTAATTAGGGCTTTTGTTTTGGGGATCAGATAAGAAGTCCTTCCAGTAGTTTGAGAAGCTAATCTAATCTAATTAGCATCTGAAAGCACAGAGCTTATGCTGTACAAGCATGGAGTTTATGCAAATCAGTCTGAACCAGGAAGTGACAGAGAATTTCTTTCATGCATTCTTTGAAACCCTGTGGGGAGACAACTCCTTTAAGCCACCAAGTGGAAGTCAGGAGAGTCAAATAAAATGGCACAAGCATGCTTGACTTTTGAGCAATGCAAGACCATTTTTAATTAGTATGGAAATTTGAGAATGTGAAATACAATGACAATGTGAGTTTGGTACAGAACTACCAACAAACCTGACAATCACATGCATTTAAGATAAGTTGGAAACTTGTTGCACTGCGTGTGATGTGCATAAGCAATGATATGGGAGGCTTTGTACTGCAACATGTCCTGCTTCCTTAGATTTGGTTATATAGTTACATAGTTAGTACAGTTGAAATAAGACATCTGTCCATCAAGTTCAACCAAGGGTGGCGAAAGATGTGGTTGAAGAGAGGGGGATAGGGAATTGTTAAGGTTTATTTCGCCTACCGATGAAGACTTGGCAGTCATACAGTGGTGGCCAAAAATATTGGCACCCCTGTCAGATAATACTCAGTTTCTTCCGGAAAATGATTGCAATCACAAGTTCTTTGGTATTTATATTTTCATTTATTTTGCCTGCAATGAAAAAACACAAAACAGAATGAGACAAAAATCAAATCATTGATTATTTCACCCAAAACTTCAATAATGGGCCGGACAAAAGTATTGGCACCCTCAGCCTAATACTTGGTAGCACAATCTTTAGCCAAAATAACTGCGAACAACCGCTCTCGGTAACCATCAATGCGTTTCTTACAATGCTCTGCTGGAATTTTAGACCATTCTTCTTTGGCAAACTGCTCCAGGTCCCTGAGATTTGAAGGGGGCCTTCTCCAAACTGCCATTTTGAGATCTCTCCACAGGTGTTCTATGGGATTCAGGTCTGGACTCATTGCTGGCCACTTTAGAAGTCTCCAGTGCTTTCTCTCAAACCATTTTACAGTGCTTTTTGAAGTGTGTTTTGGGTTATTGTCCTGCTGGAAGACCCATGACCTCTGAGGGAGACCCAGCTTTCTCACACTGGGCCCTACATTATGCTGCAAAATTTGTTGGTAGTCTTCAGACTTCATAATGCCATGCACACGGTCAAGCAGTCCAGTGCCAGAGGCAGCAAAGCAACACCAAAACATCAGGGAACCTCTGCCATGTTTGACTGTAGGGATTCTTTTCTTTGAATGCCTCTTTTTTTTCCCTGTATACTCTATGTTGATGCCTTTTCCCAAAAAGCTCTACTTTTGTCTCATCTGTCCAGAGAACATTCTTCCAAAAAGTTTTAGGCTTTCTCAGGTAAGTTTGGGCAAACTCCAGCCTGGCTTTTTTATGTCTCAGGGCAAGAAGTGGGGTCTTCCTGGGTATCCTACCATACAGTCCCTTTTCATTCAGACAGCAACGGATAGTAGGGGTTGACACTGTTGTACCCTTGGACTGCAGGGCAGCTTGAACTTGTTTGGATGTTAGTCGAGGTTCTTTATCCATCATCCGCACAATCTTGCGTTGAAATCTCTCGTAAATTTTTCTTTTCCGTCCACATCTAGGGAGGTTAGCCACAGTGCCATGGGCTTTACACTTCTGGATGACACTGCGCATGGTAGACACAGGAACATTCAGGTCTTTGGAGATGGATTTGTAGCCTTGAGATTGCTCATGCTTCCTCACAATTTGGATTCTCAAGGCCTCAGACAGTTCTTTGGTCTTCTTTCTCTTCTCCATGCTCAATGTGGTACACACAAGGACACAGGACAGAGGTTGAGTCAACTTTAATCCATGTCAACTGGCTGCAAGTGTAATTTAGTTATTGCCAACACCTGTTAGGTGCCACATGTAAGTTACAGGTGCTGTTAATTACACAAATTAGAGAAGCATCACATGATTTTTCAAACAGTGCCAATACATTTTAGTCCACCCCCTTTTTATGTTTGGTGTGGAATTATATCCAATTTGGCTTTATAACAATTCTTTTTGTGGTTTTCCATTGAAGACAAATTAAATGAAGATAATAATACCAAAGAATTTGTGATTGCAATCATTTTCAGGAAGAAAAGTATTATCTGACAGAATTGCAGGGGTGCCAATAATTTTGGCCACCACTGTAGGTCAAGAATCAATCTGCCCTAATGGAATATCTAATTTCTTATCCCAAAATTACCATCAGACTTTATCAAGATGTTTTATGCAGCTACATAAGTATTACTATTATTTATTAGTAAGTAGTTTTCCAGGCCTTTCTTGAAACCCTCAATCATTCTTGCTGTGACCGGCTCCTCAAGTAGGCTATTCCTCAGGTGGGCAATATCCAGAAGGCTTCTCTCCTCTGGATATTGAATCCTTTTTTCTCTAGACAAAGGAAATGTCCCATTGTCTTTTGTGGGGTTATTACATGAAATAGCTTTTCCCCATACTTTTTGTGGGGCCATTTATAAATTAATCATGTCTCCCGTAGCCATCATTTCTCAAGACTAAATAAGTTAAATTCTTTCCTCATAACTAAGATGCACCATTGTCACCACTGTATCCCCCTGTGCTGCCTGCTCCATCTGTTTATACAGCCGACCCTCTATTTCCTCACTGATGTCCTCACTCCTCAACCCTAGTTTAAATACTCCGGCACCCCTTCTAGAATTTTATCCCCCAGCATAGCAGACCTTTTTCATGAAAAATCAGCCCAGTGCTCTAAGAACCCAAACCCTTCTGTCCTACACCAAAACTTCAGTCATGCATTTAACTCCCTGAGCGCCCGCTGTCTCTCCTGCATATCGCATGGTACGGGCAGTGTTCCGGAGAACACAACCTTGGATGTCCTTCCATTTAACTTGAAGCCTAGTTCTTTAACATTATTCTTTAGGATCCTCCACCTACCATGTATTCTGTCATTGGTCTCAACATGGACCATGACAGCTGGGTCATCGCTAATCCCTCCCAATAATTTATCCACCCATTCCACCACGAACCCTGGAGACAGCAAGCTATTTGGTTGAGGCGGTCTTGGCGACAAATTATTGTCTGTTTTCCTGATTACAGACTCCCCTATAACCACTGTCTTTTCCTGCCTGCATTCCCTTCCCACCTATTACTAGTTGGGCTTCTCTTCTAGCTTCATGGGAGAGCAGTATTCACTAGAATTGGCATTTCTGAGACTAATGCCCCAGCATTATCACCCAACTTGGCAATTTTGCTAGGAATCTCAGGAGCAGAAGTGGCCTTTCTTTTTCTGGTACTCCTAGAACTCGCTCTTATTTCATTCACCCAGCTATATGGCTATTCCTGCTGATCTAATACTCCACCCCCAACAAGTAACCCACTAACTGCTTGCTCAGTGAGAAGCAAACTTCTCTCATAATTGTCAATCACCCTTAGGGGCCGTTCACACGGCTTATTTTGACGCGGATTGGAGCCGTACTGCGTGCCGGATTTGCGCTGCAGTACGGCTCCATTCCGCCACAGTAATTACGGTAATCCACAGTTCTCATAGAGAACAGTGGATTCCGTCGCTCCTTCCCGCTCGCCGAATCCGCCGGGCGGGGAGAAAGTCACCTGCACATTATCCAGGTGCAATACGCGCCGTGGATAATGCAAGTGTATGGGGCCAGCGGGCAGCACCCCCGCCCCGACCACGCACCCGCCCCTTATTCAAGCCGGAATTGCGAGCGCAATCCGGCTCGCAATTACGGCTTGAATAAGCCATGTGAACACGGACTTAATGTTGCATTCTGCTCCTCCAGATCTACAATGCAAGCTTCTAGAGTAACAACATGCTCACATCTTTCACAGTGGTATTCACCCTGGATCTGCTACTCCAGTAATGCATTCATATGGCAGATTGTGCACTGAAGAAACTTGCCAGTAATGCTGTCCATTATCCTGGCACAAAAACAATAAAGATTTAAAAAATAAAGGTTGTTTACTTACAGGGTTTTCACTCCAGTTTTTTTTTAACTCATTTGGCTCAAGTACCACTTAGTGAAAAGCACTTAAAGTCAGAGCACACTCAGAAGAGTGCTGGAGTGAAATTTAAGCACCCGACACCAATTAATCCCTCCCTTAATTAGGTGCACAGCAGAAAGGAAGATTGGTCTTTAAACTATGTCAGTATTTCTAAAATAAACTGCATGAAAAAAAAACTTGTTACAATCTATAACCAGCCACTCGCACAATCCACAAAATCACACTAAGCACAGACAACTGTTTTTTTAACCCACTTGTTTCAAACATCACTTAGTGAAAAGCACCCGCAGTCAGAGCACCCACTGGAACAATTTACATACTCACCATTAAAGTCAGTCACTGTTTTGGACCACAGACACACTTGTGTAGGCGTTCCCTGATCTGGCCACTATTCACTTCTCCCTGCTCTTGCTCTGCTCTCCTGCTCTGTCTCTTAGCGCCTATGCATCTATCACATTGACCCAGAGGATCCACTATCATAGTGAGACTTGAAAACCCTCGATTTCTACCTGTAGGAAAGGATGTAGTATATTGTACATAACCACCTTCACTGGCTGTATTAGGGTAAGAAATTGAAACATGACGCAGACCAAGCTATGTAGAAACTGTAACCAATATTGCTCATGCAGTAGCGTCTGGACAGAAGAGTCTGGACATTAATGGTCGACACTCTAAGTACCTAATGTGATTGCAGAAGTCAAACATGACTTAATCTATCCTTTTGAAGTCTAAATAAATCTAGTAATAAGGCTTTTATGCAGATGTTTTTCATGTTTGAACATGTGTACATTTTTTAACCGTTCCGTATTGTTTCCACTAATTTACATCAATAATGCTTACCAGACTAAACAAGCCTTATCCATCGTTTGCCTGTGCCTGTTGCAACAACTCCAAAATACTGAGTCAAGCTAAAAATAAAGTGCGTCCTGTTTATAAATGTGTGACAATTTTAATAATTTAGAGTTTTAGAAAAAAGCAACTTACTAGAACATCAGTTCTGTGGTTTTCACCTCTATGGGAATAATTAGCACAAGTTCTATAAACATCCAGTACATACTACCACATTTACATAACTTATTAAGATCTAATGACTTATACCTTGCTAACTTCTCCTCACTTTTGGGTGAACATAATTTCAACTGACTTTAATAATCATTAAAATATAAGTGAATAAGTGTATAGGCATAAGTCTTTATTCACACCATTTTGAGTATGAGGCGTTCAAATGTATCCAGAAATGTACACAGCTGTACTCCGATATACATTAGCTGCATGTGTTACCCAAATAAAAAATTATGAAACAACATACAAAAGGATGTATAATGAAATTAAAATTTTTACATATGTATTTCACATTTATTCAATGTACAATTGTGCTCAAAAGTTTACATACCCCGGTGGAATTTTTGCTTTCTTGGTCTTTTTTCAGAAAATATGTATAATAACACAAAAACATTTTTCCACTCATGATTAGTGGTTGGGTGAAGCCATTTATTTTCAAACTACTGTTTTCTCTTTTTAAATCATAATGACAACCAAAAATATCCAAATCACCCTGAAAAGTTTACATACCCTGCTGATTTTGGCCTGATAACATGCACAGAAGTTGAGACAAATGGGTTTGGCTACTAAAGGTGACATCCTCACCTGTGACCTGTTTGCTTGTAATCAGTGTGTGTGCATAAAAGCTGAGTGAGTTTCTGGGATCCAGACAGACTCTTGCATCTTTCATCCAGCCACTGACATTTCTGGATTGTGAGTCATGGGGAAAGCAAAAGAATTGTCAACGGATCCACGGGAAAAGGTAGTGGAACTGTATAAAACAGGAAAGGGATGCAAAAAGGTAGCCTAGGAATTGATAATGTCAGTCAGCAGTGTTCAAACTGTGATTAAGAAATAGAAATCAAAAGGAAAATTGTTCGGGATGCAATGAAAAACCCACAAATAACATCAGCTTAAATTCAGGACTCTCTGAAAACTACTTGTGTGGAAGTTTCAAGATGCAAAATAAGGAGACACTTGAAGAAAAAATGGGCTGCATGGTCGAGTCGCCAGAATGTGCAAATGCCACAAAGTATCTTGCCTACAATACGCCAAACAGCATAGAGACAAGCCTCAAATCTTCAAACTTTTTGGCCACAACCATAAACGTTACATTTGGATTGGTCTCAACAAGGCCTATGATGAAAGGAACACCATTCCTACTATAAAGCACGGAGGTGGATCGCTGATGTTTTGGGGATGTGTGGGTGACAACGGCACAGGAAACTTGGTCAAAGTTGAAGGAAAGATGAATACAGCACGTTATCAGTAAATACTGGAGGCAAATTTGCACTCATCATGGGACGTACTTGGACGTTCCAACATGACAACGATACAAAACACAAGGCCAAATCGATCTGTCATTGGCTACAGTAAAACAAAGTGAAGGTTCTGGAGTGGCCATCTCAGTCTCCTGACCTCAATATCATTGAGCCACTCTGGGGAGATCTTCAGCGTGCAGTTCATGCAAGACAGCCCAGGTATTTACCGGAACTGGAGGCTTTTTGCTAAGAAGAATGGGCAGCTTTACCATCTGGGAAAATAAAGAGCCTCATCCACAACTACCACAAAAGACTCCAAGCTGTCATTGATGTCAGAGGGAGCAATACATGGTATTAAGAACTGGGGTATGTAAACTTTTGATCAGGGTCATTTGGATGTTTTTCTTTGTCATTATGAGTTAAAAAGAGAAAACACAGTAGTTTGGCAATAAATGGCTTCACCCAACCACTAACCACGAGTGGAAAAAGTTTTTGTGTTATCATTCATATTCTCTGAAAAAAGGCCAAAAAAGCAAAAATTCTGCCGGGGTATGTAAACTTTTGAGCACAACTGTATACTAGAATAAAATCACGTAAAAAGGGAAACAGTGGGTGGACCATCCCTAACGAAGGGTTTCTGAAATGTACGTTTCTTATTCAGGTATGATATACTAGGAGATTCAGGTATGGAATACTAGAGGGTTTTCTGCTGTTCTATTACACCTTTGTAGTAGTTTGTCTATGAAATCCTATTTATTTACATGGTAACAGTAGAATTGGATGCACTTGCACTTTTCTGTTTGTAATTTATTGTATATTTGTTCTTCATACATTCTCCTTATTTTTAAATTGAGTATATTGGGAGTTCATTATTATCTAATTATATACAATATTTTGTATTATTGAATCGTTTGGTTATCATTTTGACTATATTATGTAAGAATATTTCTATTTAATATCACACAGAGTCTTGAGTTGTAGTTTAATTTAATATCATTATATATATCCCCCTTGAACCCCATCTGCAAGTTGTTCCATCCACTGTTTTATTTTTTACATGATTTTATTCTGTTATGTATTAAATAAATATGCAATAAATATGCATATTCTGTTCTTATTTGCAATACTTGTCTTTCTTCTCTTTATGTTATTTATTTGGCACCATTAGTTGTAGGGTATTATAAGTACATAATTGCCCTTTACCGAAAAAAGTATACTTTATAGGAGCCAGCTACAGACTCGCACTTCTTGGTTAGGCTGTGAGTTGTTCTATTGCAGGGATTGCCATATCAGCTATGCTATTTCTAGCTCTTCATGTTACAGTGACATGAATGCAAGAGGTTTTTAATCTGTAGTGAACAAAGCTACAGAGATCTAAGAGTTAAAGCTGTCATCAACTTAGGTGAACAAGCTCCTGTGCTACAGATAACACCCAGCAGGGAGTGACTCACCATGGTCGGACCGCAGCTTAGAGCAGTGAGAGAGGAGAGAGAACAGAGAGAGATGGTCGGTAACCTAGAGAAACTAATGTACACTAGCAGTAGATAAAATCTTCTTTATCTAGTGAGCAAAGCAAAATCAAAGCAGCAATGCATTTGGTAATAGTCTTCATTTACTTTCCCCTACATATTAAAAGTTAATCACTGTGGTGAGAAAACCCTTTTAATGCTTATTTGTGTTATGTATACAGTTTTGAATGGTACACAATACTTGTCAGTCCTGTGAAGAAACAGTATCCTGTTTGTTTCACAGAGACCTATGGGAATGTCACGAGCAGATCTTTTATGGATATATAATACAGCCATGTACTTGGACTTTCTTTGTCGTGCTCATGACAAATCACAATTCAGTACAATCGGCAACCAACGTCTGTTACTGTAGCTTTTACAACAGTATGCATTTTGGTTTGGAGGGGAAACTGTAGAAAATGTTATGTTAATCTGCCTGTTACTAATGGAACATTGTAGCAATGCTAAAGGTACCTGTAATTATGTTGTGTTAGAGTATTGCCGCTTTAATCTCTCCCCTTTCACTCACAAATTTGTCTAGTTTAACAAAATTTCTTTAGCCTGACAAAAGTTCGCCATGAATCCGAAAATGTTTTTTTTTTTTTTTGCAAATAGTCTACCATTCATATAGGTTGAATGATAAACTATTTGCATAGATTCATATCCAAGACCTAGGTCCATATCAAGTGTTGACTCATCTTGAATAACAATAATGGGTCTTTCTATGATTTACACTATCTCACGAAAGTGAGTACACCCCTCACATTTTTGTAAATATTGTATGATATCTTTTCATAGGACAACATTGATGACATGACACTTAAATACAATATAAAGTAATCAGTGCACAGCTTGTATAACAGTAACATTAGTGTGCAATAGTTCAACACACAGCCATCAATATCTAAACCGCTGGCAAAAAAGTGAGTACATGCCTAAGTAAAAATTGACAAATTGTGTCCAGTTTGTCATTTTCTCTCCCAGGTGTTATGTGATGAGTTAGTGTTACAAGGTCTCAGGTGTGAATGGGGAGGAGATGTGTTAAATTTGGTGTTATCGCTCTCACACTTATATATTGGTCACTGGAAGTTCAACATGGCGCATCATGGCAAAGATCTCTCTGAGGATCTAAAAAAAAGAATTGTTGCTCTACATAAAGCTGACCTAGGCTATGAGAAGATTGCCAACACCCTGAAACTGAGCTGCAGCATGGTGGCCAAGAGCATACAGCAATTTAACAAGACACTCAGAACAGGCCTCGACATGGTCAACCAAAAAAGTTGAGTACATGTGCCCAGCATCATATCCAAAGATGAGAGCTGCCAGCACTGCTGCAGAGGTTAGAAGGGTGGGGGGTCAGCCTGTCAGTGCTCAGACTATACACCGCAAACTGCATCAGACTGGTCTGCATGCCTGTCGACCCAGAAGGAAGGCTATTCTAAAGATGGACATGGATTACTGGACCCATGTCCTGTGGTCTGATGAGACCAAAATAAACTTATTTGGTTCAGATGGTGTCAAGTGTATGAGGAGTACAAAGACAGGTGTGTCAAGTATGGTGGGAGTGTCATGGTTTGGGGCTGCATGAGTGCTCCCAGCTGTGGGGAGCTACAGTTCATTGAGAGAACAATAAATGCCAACATGTGCTGTGACATACTGAAGCAGAGCATGATCCACATCCATCATAAACTGGGCCGAAAGGCAGTTTCATAACATGATAATGACCACAAACACACCTCCATGACAACCACTGCCTTGCTAAGGAAAAAGAGACTTAAGGCGCTGGACTGTCTCCAGACACTGAGCATCTGCGGGGCATCCTCAAACGGAAGGTGGAGGAGGTTTATAACATCCACCAGCTCCATGATGTTGTCATAGAGGAGTGGAAGAGGATTCCAGTGGTAACCTGTGAAGCTCTAGTGAACTTTATGCCCAAGAGAGTTAAGTCATTGCTGGAAAATAATGATGGCCACACAAAATATTGACACTTTGGGCACAATTTGTCCATTTTTACTTGGGGTTGTACTCACTGTTGTTGCTAGCGGTTTAGACATTGATGGGTGTGTGTTGAGTTATGTTGAGGGCACACCAAATTTACACTGTTATACAAGCTGTACACTAACTGCTTTACAGTGTACCAAACTCATATCTTCAGTGTTGTCCCATAAAAAGATATAATACTATATTTACATATATGTGAGGGGTGCACTCACTTTTGTGAGATAATGTATAAAGAAAGTAGTAAACCTAAAATAACAGTTTCATAATTGGGTTGGCTTATGCCAAGGTTTATCTTAAAGGTATTGTCTCACTACATTGATTCACATCACCTCAGTCCTGTTTTCTTGGTTTCACTTTGAATTCAGGGGCGTGTTCACTGGCTTCTTCTAGGCTGCAGTAGAAGCCAGGTCTGTAGCTATAGTAACCAGTGCTGGCAGCCTATCAGGAGGGATCAAACAGGTCTGTAGCTATAGCGACCTGAGGAGCTGATGCAGCCCATACAAGAGGGGATATCTCAGAATAGATAGGGCACTGTTAATGGACATATATTGCAAAGTGACTTGTTTTTGCAAGATCTTTAACATAAAAGCAATTATTGTAGTGAGACAATCCCTTTAAACTTTAGGGAATTTTGTCATAGAATTAATAATAAAGTTTTTCTGCTGAATTATGTACATGAGATGCATCAATTAACCAGGAAACATTTTCTTTGGGCTAAAAACAAGTCTGGATCAATGTCTACAAAACCTTCATTTTTAGGATTTATTTTAAGAACATTTAAAAGTGAATGAAGTGACATAATGAATGTGAATGGGTCATCCTTTGTATCATGGCTTTAAAACAAAAGGCTAGAAGAATTAGCTGTTAGATATCGGTTTTGTGTTGTCAGATTATTTGATTTATTTGAGAAGGTAATGTTCTGGAAGCAAGATGAGATTGAGATACATTAGCCTCTTTTCCAAGTTTGCAAGTTGATGAACTCTTTGATTAACTAATGTAGCTATTACTTCAGTCAGTGTGGAAAATCTGAACATGGGCTTTCAATCTCTGTTTACATCGTTCTTTTACAAGTACTTGAAGTCCTTATTACAGTGGTAGCAAAAACAAAGAGTAAATTATCTACTTAGAGTTTAGTTGTGTAAACCCATGTGCTGCATAAACCCTCTAAGCTCAAGTCTGTTGGTGGCACAAGCAGGATTTAAAGTTTTCTTTTTCCAAAGGGTTTCCCTGGTACTTGGCAACAGAGACCGAGAAACATTGTATAAAAAAAAAAAGTTTATTTTAATCACTTCATGGCAGGTTTCCTAAATCCACATGTAAGAGACTGGCATGAAGACAGGTGGCGTATTATATATCCTGGTATACTCATCTCTCATTCACGGCACCACTGGAGAATATCTTGTTAGCAGTTTGTTTTAAGTGTTTATAGCGTGCCAGACAGAAAATCTGGAATAGCACAGCATGGAATGTTCTGTGCCTACACTTCTAGAATAATTAGGTAGCATTTTAATAGTCTGTTGTATTTCTTGCTTAACTAGTCAGCTACAACTGCATATACAGTAAGTAGTGTAAGTAGTAACCATTCAAGCGATGATTTTGGATGATTTTTTGAGTGGTAAGGTTACACATATTACTTAAGTCTTCAGTCTGAAATCATGCTCAAATCATAGCAAAATATAAAAAATATATCTCTTGTGACGCACATTCATTCGGCCGCCATCTTGGTTCGGCCCGGGGGTTAATTCAGCTCGCAGGATCGCCCTCCTTGGTAGAACAGTATTGGCACACTGATATTCTGACACCAGGAATCTTTTACTGGCCTCAGCCAGCTTTATTCAGGCACATTAACAGAAAATAACACAAAATAATCCCTCGGCCGTCTGGCCACTAACTACACAATACAGTCCCTCTCTAACCTGGTCAAGGCCTATATCACCAATGCACCACAAACCCATACACTTGGCAGTATCGCCTCTTTCCGGCTTCTCCTAAGCCTCTGGGGGGCCAGAGCCTCTGTCTCCGACTCCTTTGCTGCTCCACACTCTGGTAGCAGACCACGCCCCCCGATCACCTGGAGTGGGAGGCCTTTAATAGGTCTCCAGAGACATACAAAAAACCTGACCTGGAATGCGGGGACAGCCACCCACCCAACACTATGGCTGTCTCAAAAAAGCCACCCTATACATAGCCGCCTAGCAGCTATTCTAGCCGCTACTGTAAGTGTCAGTAATATATTATTACTGACCGAATATATTTGACTTTTCCCCACCGAAACCAGGTCCTCGGTGGCGCATCTGCAGTATGTCTCTAGCTGCACACACTATAGTGGCAGAAACCTGTGACTATCGGAGGTTGCTCTGCCACACTTTGATTAATGATACAATACTTTTACTCCAGACATACAAAAAAACTACTATTAAATTGAAGTGCTAACATTTTACTTTTAAAACACTATAATATAAAATGTTGTAGGTACCTATTATTCTATTGATTATCAAAGTATGTCAGGCTTTCAAAGCAAACATGCACAATATATACCAGGAATACAAAATTATGGATTTCATAACCATCCACAATGTATACAAGGGCATTATTACATTGATGATGGCACACTGGTCACTGTAGATAGCCCTATACAGCCATACTTGACCAACCAAGGTACTTCCCCAAAAAGGGCATCTCCATCTATGAAGGTTTTCCCTAAAAATTCCCTTGTCATTAGACAGATAAAAAAAGCTGTCTATTGATAAACTCCAAATGTGTTAAGGCGTTTACCTATATGTTCAAGACAATGACTTATCTGGGGAACTGGAAAAATTAATGCAGATAGCTTAATTTGCTTTTAAATTGGCATAAATTTCATCATGTCAGCAAGAGCGTAGCTATAAGGGTTGCAGAGGCAGCAGCCGCTACCGGGCCTAGCAGTCTGAGGGGGCCCTAAAGCCCTTCTGCCACATAAAAAGTCACCAGTATTGTAAAGACACATCGTAAGTCTGGGGCCCTATTTCATTCTTTGCATCAGGGCCCGGGAGCTTCATGTTACGCCTCTGCATGTCAGAGATCTAGACCTGTCATTAAATGACCCATTGGCTGACCTCAATGATAATGTTGGAACATGAGACAGAAGAGAAGGTCTATTAGATTTGCTAGCACCATGGGTAGAATTTGAAAGAAGCAGAGGGGTAGTTCTCCTGGGCAACTAAATAACAACTAAAACTACATAAGTTGTTGTCAAAGTCAGGACAGGATAGACCCACTGTGTCACTATTCCATTTAGCTAAAGGCTAAACTAGAGTTAAAACACCCCCAATGAGGTTATGGACTTTGGGTGACATGTATGAACATTGGTGCTGACAGGCCAGTTCTAAATAGCTTTAAGGCAGTGTAAAATGCGCCAGAATGTATAAACCTGTTTTTCTGCAGGTCATACATACAGGGACAGTGTAGGGCCAATACGACAAGTCTGGCTCAGGCAGACCACCTTTAATCTGGTCTGGCTGTTCTAATTGTAATGTGCCAAAGTTTGGTGTCAAGGAATCACCATAACAAAGAGACTTATCGCGCCAAAGTTTGGAGTGACATAATCTCCAAAAAATTGGGAATCTCGCAAGAGAACAGAGAGTGACTTTTGATCACTATATTTACTATTTTGCCGTAGGCAAACTTAAACTCTATCAGTTCTCTATCAGTTCTGTTAAACACTAAAACGTAACTTTTATTATATATAATTCTTAACCTCTATACACACTGTTTAAAAACCTGATCTCTAACCTCATCATTTAACCCTTTTTGCTTCTGAAAGAGGGAATAACTCCCTTTCTATTATCAAGTCTGGTGGAGCACCACCTATTAACAGGAGAGCCTTATATCTATAGCAAATTACTAACTCCAGTAAGGGATCCCAAGCCTACTACTTGGGCAGTCGTCCCTAATCTCATGGACACAGAACAAATAAGGCCCTCTTGTGACACCCCTGCAGCAGGTGACACTTGTAGACAGAGGTGAGAAATCACAATTTAAAACGTCATATCTGACCTCCCCGACATGTTTCGCCAGCTAACATGGCTTCATCAGGGGTTAGAGGTCCCTCTTAGGGCAAAATAGTAAATATCAGGGGCGTTGCTAGGGTCCTAAAACATCCGGGGCTTGGGCCCTTTGTGTTTTTCTGGGTAGGGCTGGGTGCACACGACATTTTTCACGCCTCATTGTGAACTGCGGATGTTTTTTTACAGAGAAAAACCTTCTGTTCCTGTCACTAATTTTCTGCACATCCCACACAGATCACGTCCATCTCCTCAGCAGTCACTGTACAGTAAAAATCACCAATGACCAATTTACTATTTCAAAACTTCTCAACTACAAATGACAATACCCCTAAACAGTCACCAAAACATACACCTACACATGGAGCAAATCTACCAGACAAGTGATTGTTACTAAAACCCTCCTACAAAAGCAGGACCCCAAACTATTACTACTTAAGGCTCAAATAATCCTGCCAGACCCTGACCGAACGCAACCCCCACATGTGACTATCAGCTGTACACAGGTTCTGATTACATATACCACCGCCATACAGTGACCATGTAGTGGCAGAAACTAGTTGTATGTAGACGCTCTGCAGAAATATAAGTGATTGCACTGCAGTTACATTTGGTGACTCACCGGAGACGTCTTTTCTGATCAGCGTCGTTCACTTTCCCTTTTCTTCTCCATCCGGTTCACACCTTCATGCTGATTGCTCCCGGCCAAGACTCGTCCCTGAGGATTTGGACACAAATATCTTAGAATCCTCACATTTCCAGCAACTCCTTAATTATAGGTATAGCAGTCCCCTCAGTTATATAAAGGAAGAAAAAAGAAAGGGAGATGGCGCTCTATATGAAAGTACGTCTGGTAGTAGTAAAAAGCAATAAAATTGTTCGGGTGCTCACCTGATGGCGTTGTGCGAGTACTATAGAGGCACAACGCTCATAAGAACATGGTTGGCTGTAATAAGCCCCAAAGACAGCAGCCGCGTAGTCCTGGATCCCTCGTGTCTGGCGACCTCGGGCAACGGTAGTATAAAAGCAGAAAATAAAAAATACAGGACCGGGCGCTCGTCTACTAAAATAAATCCTCGTGCGGTGGCAACATAGGATAAAATGTTGATTTTATTCCATTAAAATTACAGTTAGCATAACGCGTTTCGTGCTGCAAGCACTTCCTCAGATGCTATAAAATCACATTCAATAAAAGAGAAATGGTCATAATTTATATACTAAAAAACACAGCACATGATTAGTTAATATATTCTAACCAATTACAATTCTTTTTAAGAAAGGTAAAAGTTGTAAGGAGAACCTATAAAAACATTTAAAACTGAGGACCATGGTTAAGAATGAACCTCATTGGTGGAGAAGAAGTAGCGGGAGATTCAACCTGCCCAATAGAAGATAGAGCTACTCGATTGCTATGTTGTTCAATGTAATAGGTTTTAACCAATGGGAAGAGAGATCGTTTCAAAGAAGATAACTGGTGAGTTATAAGGGGGAAAATAAAACTACTCAAAAAAAAGGAGGAAAAAAAAAAAAAAAAAAAAAGCTGCCTCCAAATATGGGGGCCACAGGCAGGGATATGGGGGCCATAGGCAGTATATGGGGGCCACAGGCAGGGATATGGGGGCCACAGGCAGGGATATGGGGGCCATAGGCAGTATATGGGGGCCACAGGCAGGGATATGGGGGCCACAGGCAGGGATATGGGGGCCACAGGCAGGGATATGAGGGCCACAGGCAGTATATGGGGGGCACAGGCAGGGATATGAGGGCCACAGGCAGGGATATGGGGGCCATAGGCAGTATATGGGGGCCACAGGCAGGTATAAAAGGGCACAGGCAGGGATATGGGGGCCACAGGCAGGCATTATAGGGGCACAGGCAGCATATGGGGGCCACAGCAGGGATATGGGGGCCACAGGCAGGGATATGGGGGCCACAGGCAGGGATATGGGGGCCACAGGCAGTATATGGGGGCCACAGGCAGGGATATGGGGGCCACAGGCAGGCATTATAGGGGCACAGGCAGCATATGGGGGCCACAGCAGGGATATGGGGGCACAGGCAGGGATATTGGGGCCACAGGCAGGGATATGGGGGCCACAGGCAGGCATTATAGGGGCACAGGCAGGGATATGGGGGCCACAGGCAGGTATTATAGGGGCACAGGCAGGCGTATGGGGGCCACAGGCAGGCATTATAGGGGCACAGGCAGTATATAGGGGCACTGAGGCAGGTAAACGCTATAAAAATAACAACAGTAATACTCACCTTAACTCCCCCGGCGAGCGCGCTCCGTCCTCTTCAGCCCGCGCTCCTCCGGCAGCTCCTCGGGCGCACGGCCTATGACGCGCTGTGCTCCCGAGGACAGGCAGTGTCGCGACGCTGCCGGCTGAGGCGCACGGGGCCGCGGCGGGTCCTCAGCGCTGTGAGGACCCGGCGGCCTCGCGGTGTCGGACCTGCGGGTCCGACACTGTCTGCGGGGTAGGGAGCGCTCGCTCTCTGCCCCGCAGAAGCCCTCAGCTGTGTGTGCGTCCAGCGGACGCACATGCAGCTGAAGAGCCAGTCGGTGCTCCAGGCCCAGCGCAGAGGCCTGGAGCCCGGGAGACTCGGGGCATAGGGGGTTTTATTCGGGGCCCGAGCCCCGAATAAAACAGCCTAGCGACGCCCCTGGTAAATATAGTGATCAAAAGTTTGGAGTGCGCCTGTTCATACATTCTTTTTGGCTCAAAGTACACCAGAAAACTGGCGCAGCCCCATTCATACATGTCACCCTTTGTACAGGAAATCTCCAGGTTGCAGATTAGAATTCTCTTACAGGTGATATTTCCAATGCAATGCATCATAATAGATACATAGAATTACTGTCAGAATTCATGTAACACAGTAAGACAGATATAGAATAGAAGTCAAATCCATATTAGCAAACATATGAAGACCTTCAAATGACCAGGAAACAAGAATACTTGTTGCTCATACAAGATGTAACAACTCTGAGCAGGAATAAATAGAAGGTTAGCTGACATGTGCCCGTTTCTTTAAGTCACATGATATTTGCATGCACAGATATGGTGAGCTCAGTGATGGTAGGATAAGGAGAGGCAGGGCCATCTTTTCCATTGGGCACACTAGGCAGTTGCCCAGGGGCCCCACAAGTATAGGTGCCCCAAAGTGGTGTATGTATGTCCCAGGAATACAAGAAACATGCCTTGGATCCCATGATTGGCTTTGCCTATTTAACTGTTTATGTGTTTTTCGGATGTGCAAACAGTTGAAAGCCATGGTGGACAAGAGAGCCAAAGGCTTCCTGCTCTGCCAATTAGTCTTGTAGGCTGCAGGCTGCCGGTGTATAGACATAAGTGGGGTGATAATATGGATGTGCTTGTGGGGGCTCGAGGCATGGCCTAGTGTAATGTCATGTATTTGGGAAGGGCCCACTGCAGTGCTATGCCCAGGGGCCCATAGTTATGTTAAGATGGCTCTGAGGAGAGGCACATTGGTTGTGGGGGAGGCACAAGGACTAGCATTGTACAATACTGTGCAAAAAATGTTGGCAGATGTGATACAAATGCTCCGAAGTAAAAATACTTTCAAAAATAGAAATATTAACAGTTTATTGTTATCAATTAATAATATACAAAGTAAATGAACAAAAAGAAATCAAAATCAAATCCATTTTTGGTGGGACTACCATTCACCTTCAAAACAGCTTCAATTCTTCTAAGTATATATGCACATAGTGCCACATATATGAAAACTGTCTGGGTCTAAGACTGTTTGTTGTCCATAGCGAACATTCAGAGTGCCACTTTCCTTTCATATAGTGCTCTGAAAAAAACTGCTCTGATTGGTTGCTATGGGCAACTAAGAAAGTCTTAGATCTAGATGGTTTTCACACATGTGGCCCATAATTATTAACGGACTCAGCAGGAATGTTGTTGCGAATCTTCTAAAGGTTAATCTCCATCTTGGAGAACTAAGCACATGTTTTCTATGCATGAAGTCTTGATCAAGTCCTTCTGTTTCTTCATGTAATCCCAGACAGCCTGGATGATGTTGAGATCGGGTTCTGTGGGGGTTATATCAAATTCAAAACAATATTTGTTCAGACTACCTATTGCCTTTCAAACAGCATCCGATCTTCTAGATACTCCTGCATACAGTTTTTTGAAGATTCTCGGCAGGGAGATTGTTCCAGACATCTTGGATAAAAAACCACAGATATTCTGTGAATGTACAAAACCCACGGCACACAAAATGCTATATTTGATAAAAATTAAATAATTTTATTAATTGGAACAAAATTGTGTAATCAAAGAAAAAATACATTTTAGAAACCGATAGTAATTACCATAAATAGTCCATCATTTTAGGGGCCGTCTAGTACCATGCCATATACTGTCTGATTCAAACTGTGATACTTTGTGATGCAGATTAGAGTACAGTTACTCAGGATCCACTTTCCAGTTCGTGGAATAGTGGTTCAGAGTCCAAGGTTGTATCCCAGGTATAAGTGTAGATCAAAATGGTGTGTCATCAGTCAGATGGCCAGAGGGTAGTAAATAATTGCTCCTGGCATTCCCTTCCCTTCACGACAAAGGTTTGGGATGAACCAAAACATCACATGACTTATTAACTGGTCATAACTGTCTAAATAGAACAAGTGAAGCAGGGAACTTTTACTACATGGAAACCTACTAGGATACCGATCTTTTCATATGCTGCCATATCCCTGACTTGGGCCATCTGACTGATGACACACCATTTTTATGTACACTTACACCTAGGATACAACCTTGGACTCTGAACCCCTTTTTCATGAACTGGAAATGGATCCAGAGTAACCATAACCTATCCTAGATCACAAAGTATTACAGTTTGAATTATTATTATTATTATTATTATTATTATTATTAATTTTAAAGCACCATTAATTCCAGGGCGCTGTACATTTGAGGGGGGTTATATAATAATAATAATAATAATCTTTATTTATATAGCGCCAACATATTCCGCAGCACTTTACAATATAGAGGGAATAAGCACAGACAAACCAGACATTACATTATAAAAAGCTACGTACAAATCAGACACGCGGTGTGAGGGCCCTGCTTGCAAGAGCTTACAATCTATATAGATGTATATACATAACATATGTCAAAAAAGTACAATGGTGATGATGAATGACTAACAACTGATATAGAGGGAGAGAGGACCCTGCCTTCGAAGGCTTACAATCTACAAGGAAGGGAGAAAGAGACAGAAGGTGAGGGGTGGACATGTTTGTGGAGGGTATAGTGACAGCGGGGTTATTGTAAGTTATAGGCAATCCTGAAGAGATGGGTTTTCAGGTTGCTTTTGAAGCTGGTGAAAGTGGAAGAGAGTCTGATGTTTTGGGGTAATGAGTTCTAGAGAATGGCGGAAGCATGAGAAGAGTCTTGGAGATGGTTGTGTGAGGAGCTGATAAGAGGAGAGCAGAGAAGAAGGTCCTGTGAGGAGCGAAGATTGTGAGAGGGGAGGTATCTAAAGATTACGGCAGAGATGTATGGAGGGGAGAGGTTCTGGAGAGCTTTGTAGGTCATGGTTTAGGTCAAGAATTAGACAGTACATGGAATAGATGGACTCCTATTGATAATTCCTATTGGTTTCTAAAAAAAATTCTCCGATTTTATTATAATTAATAAAAATTATTAACTTTTGTGAATTCTAGCATTCTGTGTGCCATGGATTTTCTACTTCTAATATACAGAGTAACCTTTTTGTGAACTTATCCATTGAGGACCACCCTCCTACTGGTGTGTATTCTTAATTCATTTTCACTTCTGTAAATTCAGGCTTGCTCAAATTATTCAGTCTCTTCATTTAATCCCAAAGAGACATGATGATGTTGAGATCAAGGCTTTGTGGAGGCCATATCATCACTTCCTCTTGTGAAGGCAAAGGATGGTGACACCAAATATAAATTTTTATTTTTTCTTTTGTTTATTCACTTTTCATTTGGTTATTTGACGAATACAAACAATTAACACTTTATTTTTCCACAGCTGCCTAAAACTTTTGCACATCACATATACGCTCTTTGTAAGTCAGTTCCAAAAAGATATTAAAATATTTCTTATTTACTTTCTGTTTAACCATGTTGTAAAGTTACTTCCTTTACATTGGAAATGAGCTTGTGGCTGCAAAGATCCATCATTGGCTATTTAGATTCTTTTTAGATCTTCTGTTTTAATATCCTGGAGCAAATTCCCAATGCTTTGTAGAAGTCTAAAAAACATTCATCTAACTGTATAAGAAAAATGCATTAAATAACTGATGTCAAAAATGTTCTCAGCCCATCATCATGTGCAATATTAAAGCACTCTAGGTTGTCTTTTCATGTGGTAAGAAATGCATGTAGTGTACAACTTCCAGATGTTGAACATTGTTATTTTTTGCTTTGTTTTGTTTGTATTTTTTTTACTCCATTTTAATTATGGCAGAACTTTGAAAATACAAGTAATTGGCAGTATTCTATGCAAGAACAGATGTTATAAGTTACTTAGTTAATAGAGCAATATGGCACCTATAGTGAGTATCCCAGTATTAAAGGGACAATCCCATTTACTTCAACCAAGAACAGTACATTAAAGAACCATCAAAATATAATAAAGTACTACCATCACCCATCCTGCTAGAATAGAAAGTGGGTTTTGGATATACTAGCACTAAATATCTCAATAACTTGATGAACAAGTCTACTGATATCCTTGAAGGTTGTTAACCATGCAGGACTATGTTTATACTACTCAAATAAGTCACATTTGATGGCAAGAACAACAGAGCAAGCAGTACTATTCTTACTAATAAATTGAACCCTGACAGTAAGCATAAAGGGGTTGTCTCAGTACAAAAATTAGCTTCAAACATGTAGGAATCGGTAAATGATGAGTTTTCCAAATATATTGCGCTATTTTTTTTTTACTTTTTTGAGGAGATATAATTTATCAGCTCTAGGTGCACACAGGTTTCTCTGGTTACCGTCCTGCTCTCCCCTTGTCTCTCTGCTCTCACTTATCTGATAGTAGAATAGGAAGGGAGAGATACGAGACAACGCACACTAGCACGATAAAAGATTTCCCAAAAAATAAAATGATTTGTATATATTATCATATTGTAACCTTTGGGGGTTGTGCTAGCTGAGGCACAACACTCCCTGAAGCTTTAAAGGCTATGTTCACATGATGTATTGCCGCATGTACTCCCGAGGCGCAGGGTGCAGGCAGCCCGCCAGCCCCATAGACATGCACTACTTGTGGCGCGAATAAGCCAGTAATAAGTGACATGTCACTTATCTCCCCGCGTGTACAATACGATCGTATTGTATGCGTGGGGGGATGAGGCATAATCCTTAGTTCTCTATGAGAACTATGGATTACCATAATTTCGGCACACATCTCACCCGTATTAGAGCGCAAATACGCGGCAAAATTACATTCTGTGATCATACCCAAGCAATCGAGAACCAGACGGTGTGTGATTGGAATCCGCTGCAGTAAGTCCCATAGATGCTTTCTCCTGGCCATGAGATAGCTGAGAATTGCACTGTGGAGGGAAGTGTTTTATTGCATAACTAGGTTTTAAGTTGTATAGAGAAAATGCCCTCGGATGACATGTGTCGGCACATGTGCACATCCTCCCATTTTTTTTTAAATGGAGATAAACGGTCTTGCTATTACTGGTTGATATGGAACGAGTTGAAGTGCCTTAAAGCACAAAACGCATTTTCCTTTATGTTTAAATAAATGATCTTCTACATCTATCATTAATAATGGTGGTCCAGTGCTGGCTCTTGTCAATATAAAACAAAGAGGTTATCAGTGAATAAACCTCAATCCACGGTGCAATTCTCTGATAGTAAGGACTGGTTGGGCTGCCTTGAGAGAAGAGTGTTATCTCAAACAAATAATTAGTCTCCTTTTGTTTGTCTACTTTGAGCTCTGTACTTATAGATAACATCTCCTGCTCTTATGTCAGTGCTATTAGAAGAGCTGTGAATGCTGAGCTGATATGCTAATCACTGCTATAGAAGCAGCCGCAGCCTGACCAGGAAGAGACAGCATGAATAAATCTGAATCTGCTTTTGGCTCTGAAATAGTGTGGTGAGACAACCTCTTTAATTTTCCATTTGAATGGGACTCCATGTTTTACACTGCAAGAATTACACTGTCTGTAACATTATTCTTGCAGTTACAAATGCTGGACCAGGTATCTGATGGATCCCATTATAAGTAAAAAAGATCTGTCAAGATTTCAAACCAATCTGTCATACTCATTCATTTTTTTTTGTCATCATGTGGATCAATGATAGGATGTACAGTAATACAGATTAATACAGTAAAAATAGTAAAATGTAGAAAGGTTATTTGGCAGTGACATATTACTGTACCGTTTTATCTGATCATAGATCACAACAAAAACCATTGAAAAGCACTAAAACGATGAGATAACTTTCTGTGCCACAGTATCATTTGCAATGTTAACAATTATTTGCGTATAATACATATTTGTTGAAACTCTTTGGTACGAGAATAATGAATTGTATCATTATGTATCTCCTTTCATCTTCATGTACAATGATTTCAAGTTTGTGGATTTAGAATGAACAAGCAGATCATAGCATCAAGTAATTGCTAGTAACTCATGTCTTGATTATTAGTGAAGAAATGGCTACATAACACATGGTATGATATAATCATAGGAATAGAGGCAAGTGGGAAATGTGCAGTAGATACTAACAGTGGTGTTCAAATAAATAGTCTGACGGAACAAATAGCTTTGCAAACATCCCATAGATTTCCTTTCTATAAACAGTGATTTCTATGAAGACTGGTTGACAAACTGCAAACTGAGCAACAAGCTAGCATGACTTAAAGGGGTGTTCATACAAAGTAAAGTCTACTGCATAGGTCGACTCTCAGCTAACTGCGAGCCGGCCATGCATGAAAATGAGGAAGTTGGCGCTTTCGGAAGCTCCCATAGAAGTGAAATCGGAGAACGGTCACAAGCACCACCCCCAATTCCAAAATTTTCCCTTTTAGGTTGGTTTACAGCTAGCAGAGAGTCGCCCCTGTCCCCAGTAGATTTACTTCCGGATACACCCCTTTAAAAAGGGTTTTAGTCTAACTATCCCATCTTGAATTAGGCATTTAGGTTTTTTATTTGTATATACAAAAAGAAATTTTTCGGGGTTTCAAAATTCTCCCTAATCCCTTTTTTTAACTGTTTAATTTATTGTTTCTATTGTACATTTTTATCTTTTGTTGTATGTTTTTCTTTTAAAATTGCAATGAATTTTTCGGGACTGGGCCCCCAAAAACAGAGAGAAAAAGCACCCTTTGAAGCAAGGTAAAAATTTTCCCAATTCTTAGTAAATTAGTATAAAAAATAGCTAAAATTGATATTTAGAATCTGTTTGACTCTAAATTTAGAATCTACATTTTATTTATTGAAAACAATAAATTGCCTTTAACACTTCTTTTTCTATGTAGAATTCTGCAACTGTTAGTCTAGGTTCGCACAGGATATTTCGGCACTGAAAAATGGGCCCGTGGGAAAAAAGCCCCTGTTTTTCCCTTTTTGGGGAAAATTTCCGGGGATTCACAAGCGTGGAATTGACACAGAATTGTCCGAGGTAGATTTTCTGCCTCCTATACTTAAGTATTGTCGGCGCACAAAACAACTTAAAGAATTGATATGTCAATTCAATGTCAATGCTTATAGTACGCTCCAAAAATATTGGTAAAAATCAAATTGAAGTTTTGGAGGATGATGCTGATTTTCAATAGCAATAAATGGTAGTGATTTTTCTGTAGTTTTTTAAAAGCTTTTTTCCTGCCTAATCCGCCTCCCCCCAAAAATCAAAAAACCCCCATGGAACATTCCCTTAGAACTTTTTTGCTTTAAAAAAAGGGAGAAGGTGGAAGTTTTTTATGCACACTGGGCAATTTCTACCCGCTCAATACCTCTTTTTTGAAAATAATTTCTTTCCTTTAAAAATGATCCAGAGATGATGTCTGGGTTTAAACTAAAAGTGGGCTTTAAAGGAAAAATGAGGCAGGACCCTTAAACAGGGCCCTTTTATTTTTTCCATTGTGAAAGTGGTAGTATAAGGGTGAGCACTGTCTTCAATGGTTGAGGTTCTAGGGCCCCTGGTCAAACATTTTCCCAAAACTTTCCTAAGGCCCCGGAATGACTTTCATCAATAAAACAATCCAACACACTAGGGGTGAGGAGACAATCATCCCCCAAAATTATGTTTAAATCTTTAAAAATTTGGATTAAATTTACCCCTTTTTTTTTTGTCAAAAAATTTTAATGGGTAAAATCACCCGTGCACCCCCTTTTTTTGTACCTCCCTCAACCCGGTTGATAAAATTTATAGAAAGGGGGGGAAAAGGGAGCTAGCATACTAGCCAGAAGTTTAAACATGCTTGTTTTTTATCCCGTGAGTTTATGTTTTAAAACCCTGCACTGTTTGTAAAACAAAGCATGAAAATTTCCCGGTTATAAGTGAATGGGCCCCTTTGGGACTATATTCCCCTTTCCACTATTAATTAAAATTTATAAAAGGGGCTTCCGTAAACTATAATTTAAAGGTGTTTAAAAACAGTTTTAGCTCAAGTGCTGCCAGGTTAATGACATAAAATTTCCCGCAGCAATTCTTTGTACGGTGGCACCCCAAAATAGGGGGGGTACAGAGCAAAAATTTTCTGCGCATCCCCTTTTTTTTATCCCTTTTAAAGGCCCCCAAAGGTTTTTATGGTAAACCCAAATTAACCCCGTGTTTACACCCCTAAAAAAAATAACACCCGCCCTGCCTTCCGGGTTCCGGGTTCCCATGAGCACATGTGGGCCATTTTTTTTGCCCCATGGTTTGTACGGCGTTCCGGATATTCAACTGCGCATGTCCGGGAAGTAGTTTTATCCTTTCATTTGGGTTTAAAAACATTGCCGGAAGTGACACGCGCATATGCTAAATTTGTCGGCCCAAACCCACGCGGCGCCCTGGCATTACAACAAAGCCTGGCATGTCCAAAAAGGAAATTCAGGGGGATTGTCCCCAAATTTTCTATAAAGGGAAAAATGCCCCTATGCTCCAAACCCAAAAAAACATTCGATAACTGTCCAGTGTCCCCACCCTCAGCCAATTTTATTTACTACCAACCCCAAATCATTTTACCATAATATATAATAAAAAAAGATTTTTTTTGGCGGGGCTTTATATAATTGACTTTCCCTGACCCAAAATATTATATGGCAAACACGGCAAAATTAACAGGGGCAAAAAAAAGGGGCCAAAAAAAGGGAAAAAAACATTCGGGGTAAAAAATTTCATTGTCCTCAGCTGATTGGATTATCCCAAAATGTAAGTAATCAATGAATATAATGAAAGATTGAAAATATGAACCCCGGGTACTTTTTCATTGGGCAGACTTAAAAAAATCCATAGTGGTTCCCCTATGGAGAGGGCGGAAGGGGAAAGCCCAAAGTCAACAGGCCCAAAGTAGAGCCTATTCTATTTAAAAAAAACCAAATTGCAACGTCTCATTTTTTGGGCCCCTTTTGGGTTTGGGAAAAGTCCATACGGGGAAAAACCTTGGGCCTCCTTACACAGGATTCGTCTATCCCCCTTTTCCCCCCCTCTGGGGGACGTCTTTTCAAAAATTTTCCCAAAAACAAAAAACGCAGAGATTCCCCTTTTACCCTTTTTGATATTTTCCCCCACATGGGGGAGCCCCTGACGTATTTTCTTCTATTTCGGGATATCCCCCAGATGTTTTACCCATCTTCTCTTGGGAAAATTCTCCCCTTTTTTTTTCCCAAAATTTAAATTTAAAATGGGGAGGGGGGATGTACACATGTTAAAAATATCCTTCCGTTTTTACAATTTGGGAAAGTACGGGAAAAAAAATGCTTTCCATTTTGGGGGCACTTGTAAAAGATTTTGTTTGTTGTATGTATGGACAGGCTTTCAAATCTTTGCCCCCATTTTAAAAATAAATATTTGGTTTTCCTTTCTAAAACCCAAATAAAAATTTGGGGGGTTTTTTGGTTTTATAAAGACTATGGATCCCTTATTTTTTTATGGTCTACCCCCCCGATAATTATCGAGGGGGTTTTAGGGGAAAATATCCCTCTAGA